>JASPKP010001236.1:0-30859 GCA_030674155.1 Stramonita haemastoma
ACACAAACAGAAGCGAACGCGCGCACGCGCGCATGCATACCCACCTCCAATGAATAAGAGCTAAAGAACTAGAAGCATGTGACGCAAACGCCGTTTTCGGGACCTTGCCGCCCGCACTTTTCCGCAGTTCCAGAGCCCCGCGGCAGCAGGACCCTATTCTACACTATGCATACAAACTGGACAACCATTTTGGATGTGTGTGGCACTGGAATTGTGGCGACACCCACGGCCCGCAAGATGGCAACCCCCGCTTGTACAGAGCCAGTTTGTCGCATAGAAACAGGGTACAGTGACGCAAAAATCACCCCCCACAACACCATCCAATAATATTCATATAGACATACACCACAGTAATCTCACGTCCACCTCCACACCGCAAACCATTTAAAAAACCGCACAGCACAAACAGAAGGAACGCACGCACGCCGCGATGCATCCACCCTCCATGAATAAGGCTAAAGATAGAAGACATTGTGACCAAACGCCGCTTTTACGGGACCTTGCCGCCCAATTTTTCCGCTATAGTTCACAGAGCCCAGTCGCGCGGTCCCACACTTCCAAACACTATGCAGACAAACTGGACAACCATTTGGATGTGTGGGCACTGGAATGTGCGACACCACGCCCCGCAAGATGCAACCAAGCTGACAGAGCATGTTTGAACGCATTGAAACAGGGTACAGTGTACGCAAAATCCCACAACCCTCCATAATCAATTTCTAACTATCAGACAAACTGACAAATCTGTGATGGTTCCGCACACCGCAAACGACAAAAAACCACACCCAAGAAGGAACCGGCGAGCCACGGCGCATGCAACAGACACCCTCCATAAATAGACGCCAAAGAACTAGAAACATTGTGACGCAAAACACACGTATTTCGGCCGTGCCCGCCCGCAGCTATTTCCGCAGAATCCAGCCCCGGGCAACAGGACACCACTTCTACCCTATGCATGACAAACTGACCCAACCCATTTGGATGGTGTGGCACTAGGAAATTGTGGCGCACACCCGGTCCGGACAAGATGGCCAGACCCCACTTGTACAGAGCCAGTTTGTCGCAAGAACAGGTACAGTGTACGCAAAATCACCCCACAAACGACATCCATATATTTTCATAATATCATTACGCACAGTATCTGCCGGTCCCAGTCCACACCCGCATAACACAAAAAACCGTCCACAAAACAGAAGCAACGGCGCAACACCCGCCACACACCATGCATAATCCACCCTCCCATGATAAGAGCTAACGAACTAGAGCATTGGACGCAAACGCCGTTTCAGACCATTGCCGCCCCACTTTTCCGCAGTTCCAGAGCCCCGGCCAGACCCTATTCTACAACTATGCAGACAACTGGACAAACCATTTTGGATGTGTGTGCACTGGAATTGTGGCGACACCACGGCCCGCAAGATGGCAACCCGCTTGTACAGAGCCAAGTTTGTCGCATAGAAACAGGGTACAGTGTACGCAAAAATCACCCCCACAACACCATCCAATAATTTTCATATAATATCATACACCACAGTAATCTGCCGGGTCCCCAATCCACACCCGCAAACACAAAAAAACCGCACACACAAACAGAAGCGAACGCGCGCACGCGCGCATGCATACCCACCCTCCCATGAATAACGAGCTAAAGAACTACAGACATTGTGAGACGAACGACGCCGTTTTCGGGACCTTGCCGCCCGCACTTTTCCGCAGTTCCAGAGCCCCGCGGCAGCAGGACCCTATTCTACACTATGCAGACAAATGGACAACCATTTTGGATGTGTGTGGCACTGGAATATGTGGCGACACAGAGCCAGTCCGCAAGATGGCAACCCCGCTTGTACAAGAGCCCAGTTTGTCGCATAGAAACAGGGTACAGTGTACGCTAAAAATCACCCCCACAACACCATCCAATAATAATTTCATATAATATCATACACCACAGTAATCTGCCGGGTCCCCTCCTACCACCCGCCAAACACAAAAAAACCGCACACAAAACAGAAGCGAACGCGCGCACGCGCGCAGCATACCCACCCTCCATGAATAAGAGCTAAAGAACTAAAGCATTGTGACGCAAACGCACGTTTTCGGGACCTTGCCGCCCGCACTTTCCTCCGCAGTTCCAAGCCCCGGGCAGCAGACCCTATTTCTACACTATGCAGACAAACTGGACAAACCATTTTGGATGTGTGTGGCACTGGAATTGTGCGAAACACCACGCGCCCGCAGATGGCAACCCCGCTTGTAACAAGAGCCAGTTTGTCGCATAGAAAACAGGGTACAGTGTACGCAAAAATCACCCCCACAACACATCCAATAATAATTTCATATAATATCATACACCACAGTAATCTGCCGGGTCCCCCTCCACCAACCCGCAACACACAAAAAACCGACACACAAACAGAAGGAACGCGCTGCACGCGCGCATTGCATACCCACCCTCCCATGAATAAGAGCTGAAAGAACTAGAAGCATTGTGACGCAAACGCCGATTTTCGGACCTTGCCGCCCGCAACTTTTCCGCAGTTCCAGAGCCCGGGCAGCAGGACCCCTATTCTACACTATGCAGACAAACTGGACAACCATTTTGGATGTGGGGCACTGGAATTCGTGGCACACCACGGCCCGCAAGATGCAACCCCGCTTTACAGAGCCAGTTTGTCGCATAGAAACAGGTACAGTGTACGCAAAAATCACCCCCACAACACCATCCAATAATAATTCATATAATATCATACACCACAGTAATTGCCGGTCCCTCCACACCGCAAACACAAAAAACCGCACACACAAACAGAAGCGAACGCGCGCACGCGCGCATGCATACCCACCCTCCCATGAATAAGAGCTAAAGAACTAGAAGCATTGGACGCAAACGCCGTTTTCGGACTGCGCCGCATTTTCCGCAGTTCCAGAGCCCCGGGCAGCAGACCTATTTACACTATGCAGACAAACTGGACAACCATTTTGGAGTGTGTGGCACTGAATGTGGCGACACCACGGCCCCAAGATGCAACCCGCTTGTACAGAGCCAGTTTGCGCATAAACAGGTACAGGTACGCAAAAATCACCCCACAACACCTCAATAATATTCATATAATATCATACACCACAAATCTGCCGGGTCCCCTCCACACCCGCAAACACAAAACCGCACACCAAACAGAAGCGAACGCGCGCACGCGCGCATGCATACCCACCTCCATGAATAAAGCAAAGACAGAAGCTTGTGACGCAACGCGTTTCGGACTCCGCAGTTCCAGAGCCCCGGGCAGCAGGACCCTATTCTACACTATGCAGACAAACTGGACAACCATTTTGGATGTGTGTGGCACTGGAATTGTGGCGACACCACGGCCCGCAAGATGGCAACCCCGCTTGTACAGAGCCAGTTTGTCGCATAGAAACAGGGTACAGTGTACGCAAAAATCACCCCCACAACACCATCCAATAATAATTTCATATAATATCATACACCACAGTAATCTGCCGGGTCCCCTCCACACCCGCAAACACAAAAAACCGCACACACAAACAAAAAGCGAACGCGCGCACGCGCGCATGCATACCCACCCTCCCATGAATAAGAGCTAAAGAACTAGAAGCATTGTGACGCAAACGCCGTTTTCGGGACCTTGCCGCCCGCACTTTTCCGCAGTTCCAGAGCCCCGGGCAGCAGGACCCTATTCTACACTATGCAGACAAACTGGACAACCATTTTGGATGTGTGTGGCACTGGAATTGTGGCGACACCACGGCCCGCAAGATGGCAACCCGCTTGTACAGAGCCAGTTTGTCGCATAGAAACAGGGTACAGTGTACGCAAAAATCACCCCCACAACACCATCCAATAATAATTTCATATAATATCATACACCACAGTAATCTGCCGGTCCCCTCCACACCCGCACAAACACAAAAAACCGCACACACAAACAGAAGCGAACGCGCGCACGCGCGCATGCATACCCACCCTCCCATGAATAAGAGCTAAAGAACTAGAAGCATTGTGACGCAAACGCCGTTTTCGGGACCTTGCCGCCCGCACTTTTCCGCAGTTCCAGAGCCCCGGGCAGCAGGACCCTATTCTACACTATGCAGACAAACTGGACAACCATTTTGGATGTGTGTGGCACTGGAATTGTGGCGACACCACGGCCCGCAAGATGGCAACCCCGCTTGTACAGAGCCAGGTTTGTCGCATAGAAACAGGGTACAGTGTACGCAAAAATCACCCCCACAACACCATCCAATAATAATTTCATATAATATCATACACCACAGTAATCTGCCGGGTCCCCTCCACACCCGCAAACAAAAAAAACCGCACACACAAACAGAAGCGAAACGCGCGCACGCGCGCATGCATACCCACCCTCCCATGAATAAGAGCTAAGAACTAGAAGCATTGTGACGCAAACGCCGTTTTCGGGACCTTGCCGCCCGCACTTTTCCGCAGTTCCAGAGCCCCGGGCAGCAGGACCCTATTCTAACCTATGCAGACAAACTGGACAACCATTTTGGATGTGTGTGGCACTGGAATTGTGGCGACACCACGGCCCGCAAGATGGCAACCCCGCTTGTACAGAGCCAGGTTTGTCGCATAGAAACAGGGTACAGTGTACGCAAAAATCACCCCACAAACACCATCCAATAATAATTTCATATAATATCATACACCACAGTAATCTGCCGGGTCCCCTCCACCACCCGCAAACACAAAAAACCGCACACACAAACAGAAGCGAACGCGCGCACAGCGCGCATGCATACCCACCCCCCATGAATAAGAGCTAAAGAACTAGAAGCAATTGTGACGCAAACGCCGTTTTCGGGACCTTGCCGCCCGCACTTTTCCGCAGTTCCAGAGCCCCGGGCAGCAGGACCCTATTCTACACTATGCAGACAAACTGGACAACCATTTTGGATTGTGTGGGCACTGGAATTGTGGCGACACCACGGCCCGCAAGATGGCAACCCCGCTTGTACAGAGCCAGTTTTGTCGCATAGAAACAGGGTACAGTGTACGCAAAAATCACCCCCACAACACCATCCAATAATAATTTCATATAATATCATACACCACAGTAATCTGCCGGGTCCCCTCCACACCCGCAAACACAAAAAACCGCACACACAAACAGAAGCGAACGCGCGCACGCGCGCATGCATACCCACCCCTCCCATGAATAAGAGCTAAAGAACTAGAAGCATTGTGACGCAAACGCCGTTTTCGGGACCTTGCCGCCCGCACTTTTCCGCAGTTCCAGAGCCCCGGGCACAGGACCCTATTCTACACTATGCAGACAAACTGGACAACCATTTTGGATGTGTGTGGCACTGGAATTGTGGCGACACCACGGCCCGCAAGATGGCAACCCCGCTTGTACAGAGCCAGGTTTGTCGCATAGAAACAGGGTACAGTGTACGCAAAAATCACCCCCACAACACCATCCAATAATAATTTCATATAATATCATACACCACCAGTAATCTGCCGGGTCCCCTCCACACCCGCAAACACAAAAAACCGCACACACAAACAGAAGCGAACGCGCGCACGCGCGCATGCATACCCACCCTCCCATGAATAAGAGCTAAAGAACTAGAAGCATTGTGACGCAAACGCCGTTTTCGGACCTTGCCGCCCGCACTTTTCCGCAGTTCCAGAGCCCCGGCAGCAGGACCCTATTCTACACTATGCAGACAAACTGGACAACCATTTTGGATGTGTGTGGCACTGGAATTGTGGCGACACCACGGCCCGCAAGATGGCAACCCCGCTTGTACAGAGCCAGGTTTGTCGCATAGAAACAGGGTACAGTGTACGCAAAAATCACCCCCACAACACCATCCAATAATAATTTCCCCCCCCCCCCCCAAAAAAAAAAAAACCCGCAAACACAAAAAACCGCACACACAAACAGAAGCGAACGCGCGCACGCGCGCATGCATACCCACCCTCCCATGAATAAGAGCTAAAGAACTAGAAGCATTGTGACGCAAACGCCGTTTTCGGGACCTTGCCGCCCGCACTTTTCCGCAGTTCCAGAGCCCCGGCAGCAGGACCCTATTCTACACTATGCAGACAAACTGGACAACCATTTTGGATGTGTGTGGCACTGGAATTGTGGCGACACCACGGCCCGCAAGATGGCAACCCCGCTTGTACAGAGCCAGTTTTGTCGCATAGAAACAGGGTACAGTGTACGCAAAAATCACACCCCACAACACCATCCAATAATAATTTCATATAATATCATACACCACAGTATAATCTGCCGGTCCCCCTCCACACCCGCAAACACAAAAAACGCACACACAAACAGAAGCGAACGCGCGCACGCGCGCATGCATACCCCCCTCCCAGAATAAGAGCTAAAGAACTAGAAGCATGTGACGCAAACGCCGTTTTCGGGACCTTGCCGCCCGCACTTTTCCGCAGTTCCAGAGCCCCGGCACAGACCCATTCTACACTATGCAGAACAAACTGGACAACCATTTGGATGTGTTGGCACTGAATTGTGGCGACACCACGGCCCGCAAGATGGCAACCCCGCTTGTACAGAGCCAGGTTTGTCGCATAGAAACAGGTACAGTGTACGCAAAAATCACCCCCACAACACCATCCAATAATAATTTCATATAATATCATACACCACAGTAATCTGCCGGTCCCCTCCACACCCGCAAACACAAAAAACCGCACACACAAACAGAAGCGAACGCGCGCACGCGCGCATGCATACCCACCCTCCCATGAATAAGAGCTAAAGAACTAGAAGCATTGTGACGCAAACGCCGTTTTCGGGACCTTGCGCCCGCACTTTCCGCAGTTCCAGAGCCCCGGCACCAGGACCCTATTCTACACTATGCAGACAAACTGGACAACCATTTTGGATGTGTGTGGCACTGGAATTGTGGCGACACCACGGCCCGCAAGATGGCAACCCCGCTTGTACAAGCCAGGTTTGTCGCATAGAAACAGGGTACAGTGTACGCAAAAATCACCCCCCACAACACCATCCAATAATAATTCATATAATATCATACACCACAGTAATCTGCCGGTCCCCTCCACACCCGCAAACACAAAAAACCGCACACACAAACAGCAGAACAGCATCCACTATGCAGACAAAGTACAACCATTTTGGATGTTGTGCACTGGAATTGTGGCGAACACCACGGCCCGCAAAGGATCCCGCTTGAACAGAGCCAGTTGTCGCATAGAAACAGGGACATACAAAAAATCACCCCCACAACACCACCAATCAGTTCATCATAACATCATACACCAACAGAACTGCCGTCCCCCACACCCGCAAACACAAAAACCGCACACCAAACAGAAAACCGCGCAACCGAGCATGACCAACCCTCCATGAGACAAGCACAACGAACAGAAGCATTGTGGACCAACACCCGTTTCGGGACCTGCGACCGCCTTTTCCGCAGTGTTCAAGACCTGGCGACACCAGGACCCCATACACATGCAACAACTGGACAACCATTTTGGAGTGTAGACAGAAATGTCGACCCAAACACCACGACCCGCAAGATGGCAAAACCACCCCTTAAAGCCAGTTTGCGCAAGAGGACAGAAACTCAAAAATCCCCCCACAACCTCCAAAGAATTCAACATCATACACAAAATCAGCGAGTCACCTCACACCTTTTCGCAACCAAAACCGCACACCAACAAACGAACCGCGCTGCCGCGCGCATGCATACCCACCACCATGATAAGACAAAGAACAATACATACCAAAGATCCGTTTGGAACTTGCATACAACTTATCCCAGTCAACCCCGGCCGCCCATCACCTGCAACAAAAACAACACGAACACGAAGCAAGCGCGACACCCAGCCCGCAATCACACCCCCATTAAACAAGAGAGCATAGACCAAACCGTTTCGGACTGCCCCCCACATCCATTCAACAGCACAACCTATTCTACCCCCACGCAAAAGACAAACATTGACACAACGGAAGGCGCACCCGCCCGCAATGCACCCCGCTGTAAAGCCAAGTGCGCATGGACGAATCGCCAAAACCCCCCCACCCATCCAACACTTCAAACATACACACAGAAACACCGGGCCCTCATGGGGCAAATGCAAAAACCCGCCCAAGAGCAACCCGTACGGCCATGCATACACCTAATGAGCAAAAAACAAACATACCAAAGCTTTTCGACCTGCCGCCGTCCCTACACCGACCCGCACAAAAAACCCACACACACAGCAGCAACGGCAACCATTGACCCTCAGAAGGAATGACGAACACGGCCAAAGGATCGCTTGCCACCAGTTTCCATAGAACAGGCTACGCAAAACCCCCACACACCAACCAATATAATTTTTCATAAAATACACCACAGTACGCCGTCCCCACCGCAACACAAAACCGCACACACAAACAAGAACGCCGCACGGCGCAGCATACCCACCCTCCCAATAACAAGAACAGACAGTGACCAAACGCGTTTGGACCTGCGCCCCACTTCCGCTTCCACCCGGCACAGACCCATCACACATGCAACAACTACAACATTTGATGGGTCACGAATGGGCGAACCACGCCGCAAATGGCAACCCTTCAGGCAGTTGCAAACAGGTACATGACAAATCCACACCACCAATAATATCAAACAACACACATAATCGCGTCCCCTCCACACCGCAAACAAAACCGCACCACACAAGAACCCGCACCGCGCATCATACCCACCCCCATGAATAAGTAAGACTAGAACATTGTACCAACGCCGTTCGGACTTCCGCCGCACTTTTCCCATTCCAGCCGGCAGGACCCATCTACTAGCAACAAACTGACACCATTGATTGTGGCACGAATTGGGCGACACACGCCCGCAAGCACCCCCTGACAAGCAGTTGTCGCAAAACGTACAGTGACGCAAAAAACCCCACAACACCACCAAATATTCAAATACAAACACATAATCTCCGTCCTCCCCGCAAACACAAAACGCACACAAACAACACGCGCCACCGCCACAACCCCTCCCATAAAGACAAAAACAACATGTACGCAACCGTTCGCCTGCCCCCACTTTCTCCAGCCCACAGGCCTATTCACAATCAACAACTGAAACATTGGATGTGGCACGGAATTGTGGCGCACCACGGCCCGCAAGATGCACCCGCTTACACCATTGTCGCAGAAACGTACATGACAAAATACCCCACACCACCAATAAAATTCATAACACACCACAGTAACTGCCGGTCCCCCCACACCCCAACACAAAACCCACACACAACAACGAGCCGCACGCGCGCAGCTACCACCCCCATAAACAAAACTAAACATGTACCAAACCGTTCGACTCCGCCCCACTTCCAGTTCAAGCCGCACGACCATCACACTATGCAAAAACTGGACACCATTGATGTGTCACTGATTGCGACACCACGCCGCAAGCAACCCGCTTACAAGCCGT
Organism: Stramonita haemastoma; assembly: GCA_030674155.1. NCBI lineage: Eukaryota > Metazoa > Mollusca > Gastropoda > Neogastropoda > Muricidae > Stramonita > Stramonita haemastoma. Next base: position 9,478 of record JASPKP010001236.1, read on the forward strand.
TCCAAACGACGTGTAGCAAAACTTTCATATAATATCATACACCACAGTAATCTGCCGGTCCCGGTCCCCTCCACACCCGCAAACACAAAAAACCGCACACACAAACAAAGCGAACGCGCGCACGCGCGCATGCATACCCACCCTCCCATGAATAAGAGCTAAAGAACTAGAAGCATTGTGACGCAAACGCCGTTTTCGGACCTTGCCGCCCGCACTTTTCCGCAGTTCCAGAGCCCCGGGCAGCAGGACCCTATTCTACACTATGCAGACAAACTGGACAACCATTTTGGATGTGTGTGGCACTGAATTGTGGCGACACCACGGCCCGCAAGATGGCAACCCCGCTTGTACAGAGCCAGGTTTGTCGCCCCCCCCCCCCCCCCCCCCCCCCCCCCCCCCCCCCCCCCCCCCCCCCCCCCCCCCCCCCCCCCCCCCCCCCCCCCCCCCCCCCCCCCCCCCCCCCCCCCCCCCCCCCCCCCCCCCCCCCCCCCCCCCCCCCCCCCCCCCCCCCCCCCCCCCCCCCCCCCCCCCCCCCCCCCCCCCCCCCCCCCCCCCCCCCCCCCCCCCCCCCCCCCCCCCCCCCCCCCCCCCCCCCCCCCCCCTTTTTTTTTTTTTTTTTTTTTTTTTTTTTTTTTTTTTTTTTTTTTTTTTTTTTTTTTTTTTTTTTTTTTTTTTTTTTTTTTTTTTTTTTTTTTTTTTTTTTTTTTTTTTTTTTTTTTTTTTTTTTTTTTTTTTTCCCCCCCACACCCGCAAACACAAAAAACCGCACACACAAACAGAAGCGAACGCGCGCACGCGCGCATGCATACCCACCCTCCCATGAATAAGAGCTAAAGAACTAGAAGCATTGTGACGCAAACGCCGTTTTCGGGACCTTGCCGCCCGCACTTTTCCGCAGTTCCAGAGCCCCGGGCACCAGGACCCTATTCTACACTATGCAGACAAACTGGACAACCATTTTGGATGTGTGTGGCACTGGAATTGTGGCGACACCACGGCCCGCAAGATGGCAACCCCGCTTGTACAGAGCCAGTTTGTCGCATAGAAACAGGTACAGTGTACGCAAAAATCACCCCCACAACACCATCCAATAATAATTTCATATAATATCATACACCACAGTAATCTGCCGGTCCCCTCCACACCCGCAAACACAAAAAACCGCACACACAAACAGAAGCGAACGCGCGCACGCGCGCATGCATACCCACCCTCCCATGAATAAGAGCTAAAGAACTAGAAGCATTGTGACGCAAACGCCGTTTTCGGGACCTTGCCGCCCGCACTTTTCCGCAGTTCCAGAGCCCCGGGCAGCAGGACCCTATTCTACACTATGCAGACAAACTGGACAACCATTTTGGATGTGTGTGGCACTGGAATTGTGGCGACACCACGGCCCGCAAGATGGCAACCCCGCTTGTACAGAGCCAAGTTTGTCGCATAGAAACAGGGTACAGTGTACGCAAAAATCACCCCCACAACACCATCCAATAATAATTTCATATAATATCATACACCACAGTAAATCTGCCGGGTCCCCTCCACACCCGCAAACACAAAAAACCGCACACACAAACAGAAGCGAACGCGCGCACGCGCGCATGCATACCCACCCTCCCATGAATAAGAGCTAAAGAACTAGAAGCATTGTGACGCAAACGCCGTTTTCGGGACCTTGCCGCCCGCACTTTTTCCGCAGTTCCAGAGCCCCGGCAGCAGGACCCTATTCTACACTATGCAGACAAACTGGACAACCATTTTGGATGTGTGTGGCACTGGAATTGTGGCGACACCCACGGCCCGCAAGATGGCAACCCCGCTTGTACAAGCCAAGTTTGTCGCATAGAAACAGGTACAGTGTACGCAAAAATCACCCCCACAACACCATCCAATAATAATTTCATATAATAATCATACACCACAGTAATCTGCCGGGTCCCCTCCACACCCGCAAACACAAAAAACCGCACACACAAACAGAAGCGAACGCGCGCACGCGCGCATGCATACCCACCCTCCCATGAATAAGAGCTAAAGAACTAGAAGCATTGTGACGCAAACGCCGTTTTCGGGACCTTGCCGCCCGCACTTTTCCGCAGTTCCAGAGCCCCGGGCAGCAGGACCCTATTCTACACTATGCAGACAAACTGGACAACCATTTTGGATGTGTGTGGCACTGGAATTGTGGCGACACCACGGCCCGCAAGATGGCAACCCCGCTTGTACAGAGCCAAGTTTGTCGCATAGAAACAGGGTACAGTGTACGCAAAAATCACCCCCACAACACCATCCAATAATAATTTCATATAATATCATACACCACAGTAATCTGCCGGTCCCCTCCACACCCGCAAACACAAAAAACCGCACACACCAAACAGAAGGAACGCGCGCACGCGCGCATGCATACCCACCCTCCCATGAATAAGAGCTAAAGAACTAGAAGCATTGTGACGCAAACGCCGTTTTCGGGACCTTGCCGCCCGCACTTTTCCGCAGTTCCAGAGCCCCGGCAGCAGGACCCTATTCTACACTATGCAGACAAACTGGACAACCATTTTGGATGTGTGTGGCACTGGAATTGTGGCGACACCACGGCCCGCAAGATGGCAACCCCGCTTGTACAGAGCCAGGTTTGTCGCATAGAAACAGGTACAGTGTACGCAAAAATCACCCCCCACAACACCATCCAATAATAATTTCATATAATATATCATACACCACAGTAATCTGCCGGGTCCCCTCCACACCGCGCAAACACAAAAAAACCGCACACACAAACAGAAGCGAACGCGCGCACGCGCGCATGCATACCCACCCTCCCATGAATAAGAGCTAAAGAACTAGAAGCATTGTGACGCAAACGCCGTTTTTCGGGACCTTGCCGCCCGCACTTTTCCGCAGTTCCAGAGCCCCGGGCAGCAGGACCCTATTCTACACTATGCAGACAAACTGGACAACCATTTTGGATGTGTGTGGCACTGGAATTGTGGCGACACCACGGCCCGCAAGATGGCAACCCCGCTTGTACAAGCCAGGTTTGTCGCATAGAAACAGGTACAGTGTACGCAAAAATCACCCCCCACAACACCATCCAATAATAATTTCATATAATATCATACACCACAGTAATCTGCCGGGTCCCCTCCACACCCGCAAACACAAAAAACCGCACACACAAACAGAAGCGAACGCGCGCACGCGCGCATGCATACCCACCCTCCCATGAATAAGAGCTAAAGAACTAGAAGCATTGTGACGCAAACGCCGTTTTCGGGACCTTGCCGCCCGCACTTTTCCGCAGTTTCCAGAGCCCCGGGCAGCAGGACCCTATTCTACACTATGCAGACAAACTGGACAACCATTTTGGATGTGTGTGGCACTGGAATTGTGGCGACACCACGGCCCGCAAGATGGCAACCCCGCTTGTACAGAGCCAGGTTTGTCGCATAGAAACAGGGTACAGTGTACGCAAAAATCACCCCCACAACACCATCCAATAATAATTTCATATAATATCATACACCACAGTAATCTGCCGGGTCCCCTCACACACCGCAAACACAAAAAACCGCACACACAAAACAGAAGCGAACGCGCGCACGCGCGCATGCATACCCACCCTCCCATGAATAAGAGCTAAAGAACTAGAAGCATTGTGACGCAAACGCCGTTTTCGGGACCTTGCCGCCCGCACTTTTCCGCAGTTCCAGAGCCCCGGCAGCAGGACCCTATTCTACACTATGCAGACAAACTGGACAACCATTTTGGATGTGTGTGGCACTGGAATTGTGGCGACACCACGGCCCGCAAGATGGCAACCCCGCTTGTACAGAGCCAGGTTTGTCGCATAGAAACAGGGTACAGTGTACGCAAAAATCACCCCCACAACACCATCCAATAATAATTTCATATAATATCATACACCACAGTAATCTGCCGGGTCCCCTCCACACCCGCAAACACAAAAAACCGCACACACAAACAGAAGCGAACGCGCGCACGCGCGCATGCATACCCACCCTCCCATGAATAAGAGCTAAAGAACTAGAAGCATTGTGACGCAAACGCCGTTTTCGGGACCTTGCCGCCCGCACTTTTCCGCAGTTCCAGAGCCCCGGGCAGCAGGACCCTATTCTACACTATGCAGACAAACTGGACAACCATTTTGGATGTGTGTGGCACTGGAATTGTGGCGACACCACGGCCCGCAAGATGGCAACCCCGCTTGTACAGAGCCAGGTTTGTCGCATAGAAACAGGGTACAGTGTACGCAAAAATCACCCCCACAACACCATCCAATAATAATTTCATATCGAGGGCTGACTGCTAGAACTTCGTAACTTGAATTTTGCACTTTCGGAGAAAACGCGAAGAGAAAGTTCAAGCAGCTATATTTATGTTTCTTATGAGCGGAATGCTTTGGAAATTCACTATGTTTATTGTAAACATATGGTGTGAAGGTGATGTAAATATGTAAAGGATACAACAATGACTACATTCATTTTTATTTAATGTGTAGTACCAACTGAAATAAGGGATTTTAGCTGCATTTTGACCCACTTTTCTGTCCATGTTTGTACTGCTAGAAGTTAGTAACAACTGTTACTGGGATCTAGCCCACCCCGTAAGTGTACAGGGTGGTTGCACTGTGGCTGCTATAAGTACTCAACTTGGATTGCTGAATTCTAGCACGCACTATTCCCCCCTATTGCTGTCCAATCCTGGGAGCTATCAGTCTTTATCTCAAAATAATTACCTCTAGCAGGTTCTCTAATGGCATGGGTCACTTTCAACATACTGCCGAAACTCCTGATCTCGAATTAAGAAGTTTTATTAAGCTTCCTTCTGAGATAAATGGAGTATGTTTCTAGTGATAAAACTATGTATTTGCACTTAAGTGTTTTTAGTTGAAAGTATTCCTTCAACTTAATAGACAGGAAGACATAGAAAACAAAGTAAGTGTGCCTTTCCCATGAGGAGAAACATTGATCAATCAAACATTGCAAATAAAACTATGTACAAATACTAAAAAGGACATAAAAAACTGTACATACCAACTGTTCTTCTCTGTTCTTTTCGCCACTGATGAAGAATATTTTGTTGAGATATAGCCATCCAAGATAAGAGTTATTCCAACAGTGAAATCCACATACCACAACGGTATTCCGATGTCACAAATGCCATCTCCACAATTCAGAACGTGTACAGTTTCAAGCTTTCCTTTCATGAATAATCTAAATCAGTTCTAGCACAGCACACTGTTTGTGATAATCATTGTTCTCTAATCAGTTCTAGCACAGCACACTGTTTGTGATAACCATTGTTCTCTGCAGCTAAACAGTAACGACTGCTAACACACACAACCCCCTCCCCATCCCACCCTCCCCACACAGCCTTGCAGCCAATTCTAGTCTGTCTCCTCCCCACTGTCACAGTCGTTCACATCCAGCTCCTCCAGACGGTCCACCTGGTTGACCAAGGTCGGCAGGTTGTTGTAGAAGGGGTGGTGCTCCTCTGGAATCACACCTGAGCGACACAGGGAAAGTAGGTCTCGCTTCTTGGCCTCTGAAATGGGCAGCTTGCCCTGGTAACGAGGCTTGATGATCTGCCCCAGAGATGGCTGCCTCCTCCTTGCTGAGGGTGTTGAGAGACAGAGCTGGTGGTAATCACTGTCATCAAAGTCGTACTTGAAGTACATGGCGTCTTGGCCTTTGCTAAAGTGGATCACCTTCATCTTCAGCCAGCTCACTCGCTTGTTGTGCCTGTCCACCTTGGTGTTGCGGATGATCTGTGATGCCAGGTGCTTGAAGTCAAGGATCTGACTGAACCGAAGCTTCTTGCACACCCTGATCCTGCTGCCATTGATGGTGAAGTGAAAGGCTCTGGCTACGCTGCGTTTCTTGGGTAATGGGCACTTGTCCTTGCCGAGTATGGTCTTGCTCTCTTGTTCAGTAATATTTGAGCATACAAACTGCTTTTGTCTGTCATAGGATGGCAAGGCATATAAAACGTCGAAAATTCGCCTGGCGGTCATCATTTTCAATTTTTTTACAATCAAACCTGCATTTGGTGCAGTCAACAGAGCGTATTTCCTTTTGCTGAATGTTTTTTTTCCTGACTGAGCTACATGTTCTTTACCTTGCAGCTTCAGAGCCTTTCTAACGTTCTTTTTCCACGTTTGTGGGTTGGCAGAACGTTTCCTTGACAGTTTCTTTTTTGGTGGGGTGTTGTAGAGGCCCTGCTTTCTTGGGTGGAATGCTGCTGAGGAGACCCTAGAGATGCATGGCTTGCTGAAGTGTCAGGGAAGGTGTCATTCTGTGTCACACCCACTTGAGTCATAGCTGGACTGCTCTGTGGGCTGCAGAATGAACATGCAGGCATCATAGTGTTGAGGGTCGCATTGAAACAGGGCAAGACTGATATTGGGTTTTGTCAATTCTCCTGTGTCCTTGTTTATCGGCTCCACATTGAGTGTAGACCCCCGGCTTGTGAAGATCTCCACATGCCTTTTGGTCCATTCTGCCAGGACCAGTGGCAAGAGATCGGCAATGCTTGTGGACCATCTGCCTTCAGTCCGGAGATCCTCGATGGCATCGATGTAGGCAGTGTTGTCCATGCCACGTGCCTCAGCCCCCAGAAATGGCATGAACAGCTGCCTCTCTGTCATGAGAAGATCACACAGCTTGGCCCGTAGTTCACTCGCTGTTACGCCTTTGATGTGTGTCACTGCGGCTTCAAAAAAGTAATTGCCATCAGCTTTGATCGGAACGCGAACGTATCCATTTGATCCAAGGAGGTTGTCAAGTGAGGTTTGGTGGACCAATGTCTCTTTTTGACACTTTTTAGTCTCTTCCAAGCTCGCACGTTTTGCTGCATCTAGTGCATTGTCAGCTGATTGTTTCACTTTATTAATAAGCGGCTCATCATCACTTGAACACTGAGTCCTGTATTTGCGTCTGAGAGCAGACAACGGCTCGTCCTCCTCCTCCTCGTCCTCACTGGGGAGCACTGCCTCCTCCGGCTGATAGTCAGCTCCTTCCGCCATTGACACCGCGGCTGTAAACAACAACACAGTTGCATCAGCAATGAACATATTACTAAAATGATAAGACTATCTCTCTCTATTACTTAAATAATCTCTCTCTCTCTCTCTCTCTCTCTCTCTCTCTCTCTCCTCTCTCTCTCTCTCTCTCTCCTCTCTCTCTCTCTCTCTCTCTCTCTCTCTCCACACACACACACACACACACACAAACACACACACACACATGCGTAACTTATATAACATCGCTTGTATTACACACACACACCACACACACACACACACACACACACACACACACACCACACACACACACACACACACACACACGCGCGCGCGCGCGCACAAATGCATGTACACACGCACGCGCGCGCGCGCGCGCGCGTAACTTTTATAACGTCGCTTGTATTACAAACGAACACATACATGCACAGAGATAAGATTATTGAGAGAGACAGAGACAGAGACAGAGAGAGAGACTTGACTTGACTTGACTTGACTTGACTTGACTTATTCTTTTATATCGAGGGTAATGGAATAAGCACTTATGTGCTTTTTACATCAAGTCCCCGTGTGCATGCAGTTTTGTATATGTCATCTGTTCCCACCGGCCTGCGATGGCCTACTGTTACGAAAAGCGGAACAGGATTTAAGATGTGCGCAATATGTTCTGCGCGCGTCCGCACACGGGGCCTTGGTTTAAAGTGTCATCCGAATGACTTTTGGGGAGAGTGGAGTCAGCACTGATGTTAACTCCAGGAGAAAAATCTCCTTGACCGGATTCGAACCCAGGTCGTCAAATTGGCAGCGAAATGTTCTGACCACTAGAGTATCCGTCCCCAGAGAGAGAGAGAGAGAGAGAGAGAGAGAGAGAGAGAGAGAGAGAGAGAGGAGAGGGAGAGGGAGAGAGAGAGAGAGAGAGAGAGAGAGAGAGAAGAGAGAGAGAGAGAGAGAGAGAGACAGAGACAGAGACAGAAGAGAGAGAGAGAGAGAGAGAGAGAGAGAGGAGAGAGACAGAGAGAGAGAGAGAGAGAGAGAGAGAGAGAGAGAGAGAGAGAGAGGAGAGAGAGAGAGAGAGAGAGAGAGAGAGAGAGAGAGAGAGAGAGAAGAGAGAGAGAGAGAGAGAGAGAGAGAGAGAGAGAGAGAGAGAGAGAGAGAGAGAGAGAGAGAGAGAGAGAGAATTTGACAGAAAAATAAAACATCATTACCTTTTGAGATAAATGCGATGAAAAATGGCTGGAAAATCCAACTGGGAAAGTGTGTTGCTTCTTCAATTGAAAATCGCAAAGTGGGAAAAACAAAGGCTGGATAATTCGACTGAGAAAATGTGTTGCTTCTTCAAATGAAACTGGCAAAATGGGAAGAAAACTGCTGTGTCCAGAAAATCGTCCCTAGTAGTGGGAACCAAATTAAGGAGCCGTTCCCACGCTGGAAATGCTGATAGTACCAACCGGACAGGTGCCAGATGCACATCTCTCAACACCAAGTTTACACTAGCAGACCGCCGACGCTACCTGCTACAAGTCGGTATCTTGCACTTGCTATGTTTTGACCTGTGGGAAGAGATGAGTCATCAACAAAAATTGTGTGCTATAACTCCGTAACTTCAGAATCTGAGTTCTAGCAGTACTCTGCCAGGCAAATGCGTGCTTTTCTGTCACTGCTATAAGTCATGATAGCAAGATACGTACATTTAGCACCCACACTTGTCTGTTGCCCGGTAAAACAAAGCGAGCTATAAGTCCGGAACTTTACTTAAGTAATTTTTGCTGTCAAAAGAACCAGGGATATAAGATAATTGATTTAGGTTTTAATTAATAACTCAATCAATTTTACTAAAAACGAAAATCTGACATCGCCATCGGAAAGAGGGAGTCGAAATATATCAGAAGAGTATAAAATATCAAAATTGAAAAAAATCGAGTTACTGACTTCTAGCAGTCAGCCCTCGATATAATATCATACACCACAGTAATCTGCCGGGTCCCCTCCACACCCGCAAACACAAAAAACCGCACACACAAACAGAAGCGAACGCGCGCACGCGCGCATGCATACCCACCCTCCCATGAATAAGAGCTAAAGAACTAGAAGCATTGTGACGCAAACGCCGTTTTCGGGACCTTGCCGCCCGCACTTTTCCGCAGTTCCAGAGCCCCGGGCACCAGGACCCTATTCTACACTATGCAGACAAACTGGACAACCATTTTGGATGTGTGTGGCACTGGAATTGTGGCGACACCACGGCCCGCAAGATGGCAACCCCGCTTGTACAGAGCCAGGTTTGTCGCATAGAAACAGGGTACAGTGTACGCAAAAATCACCCCCACAACACCATCCAATAATAATTTCATATAATATCATACACCACAGTAATCTGCCGGGTCCCCTCCACACCCGCAAACACAAAAAACCGCACACACAAACAGAAGCGAACGCGCGCACGCGCGCATGCATACCCACCCTCCCATGAATAAGAGCTAAAGAACTAGAAGCATTGTGACGCAAACGCCGTTTTCGGGACCTTGCCGCCCGCACTTTTCCGCAGTTCCAGAGCCCCGGGCAGCAGGACCCTATTCTACACTATGCAGACAAACTGGACAACCATTTTGGATGTGTGTGGCACTGGAATTGTGGCGACACCACGGCCCGCAAGATGGCAACCCCGCTTGTACAGAGCCAGGTTTGTCGCATAGAAACAGGGTACAGTGTACGCAAAAATCACCCCCCACAACACCATCCAATAATAATTTCATATAATATCATACACCACAGTAATCTGCCGGGTCCCCCTCCACACCCGCAAACACAAAAAACCGCACACACAAACAGAAGCGAACGCGCGCACGCGCGCATGCATACCCACCCTCCCATGAATAAGAGCTAAAGAACTAGAAGCATTGTGACGCAAACGCCGTTTTCGGGACCTTGCCGCCCGCACTTTTCCGCAGTTCCAGAGCCCCGGGCAGCAGGACCCTATTCTACACTATGCAGACAAACTGGACAACCATTTTGGATGTGTGTGGCACTGGAATTGTGGCGACACCACGGCCCGCAAGATGGCAACCCCGCTTGTACAGAGCCAGGTTTGTCGCATAGAAACAGGGTACAGTGTACGCAAAAATCACCCCCACAACACCATCCAATAATAATTTCATATAATATCATACACCACAGTAATCTGCCGGGTCCCCTCCACACCCGCAAACACAAAAAACCGCACACACAAACAGAAGCGAACGCGCGCACGCGCGCATGCATACCCACCCTCCCATGAATAAGAGCTAAAGAACTAGAAGCATTGTGACGCAAACGCCGTTTTCGGGACCTTGCCGCCCGCACTTTTCCGCAGTTCCAGAGCCCCGGGCAGCAGGACCCTATTCTACACTATGCAGACAAACTGGACAACCATTTTGGATGTGTGTGGCACTGGAATTGTGGCGACACCACGGCCCGCAAGATGGCAACCCCGCTTGTACAGAGCCAGGTTTGTCGCATAGAAACAGGTACAGTGTACGCAAAAATCACCCCACAACACCATCCAATATAATTTCATATAATATCATACACCACAGTAATCTGCCGGGTCCCCTCCACACCCGCAAACACAAAAAACGCGCACACACAAACAGAAGCGAACGCGCGCGCACGCGCGCATGCATACCCACCCTCCCATGAATAAGAGCTAAAGAACTAGAAGCATTGTGACGCAAACGCCGTTTTCGGGACCTTGCCGCCCGCACTTTTCCGCAGTTCCAGAGCCCCGGGCAGCAGGACCCTATTCTACACTATGCAGACAAACTGGACAACCATTTGGATGTGTGTGGCACTGGAATTGTGGCGACACCACGGCCCGCAAGATGGCAACCCCGCTTGTACAGAGCCAGGTTTGTCGCATAGAAACAGGGTACAGTGTACGCAAAAATCACCCCCACAACACCATCCAATAATAATTTCATATAATATCATACACCACAGTAATCTGCCGGGTCCCCTCCACACCCGCAAACACAAAAAACCGCACACACAAACAGAAGCGAACGCGCGCACGCGCGCATGCATACCCACCCTCCCATGAATAAGAGCTAAAGAACTAGAAGCATTGTGACGCAAACGCCGTTTTCGGGACCTTGCCGCCCGCACTTTTCCGCAGTTCCAGAGCCCCGGGCAGCAGGACCCTATTCTACACTATGCAGACAAACTGGACAACCATTTTGGATGTGTGTGGCACTGGAATTGTGGCGACACCACGGCCCGCAAGATGGCAACCCCGCTTGTACAGAGCCAGGTTTGTCGCATAGAAACAGGGTACAGTGTACGCAAAAATCACCCCCACAACACCATCCAATAATAATTTCATATAATATCATACACCACAGTAATCTGCCGGGTCCCCTCCACACCCGCAAACACAAAAAACCGCACACACAAACAGAAGCGAACGCGCGCACGCGCGCATGCATACCCACCCTCCCATGAATAAGAGCTAAAGAACTAGAAGCATTGTGACGCAAACCGCCGTTTTCGGGACCTTGCCGCCCGCACTTTTCCGCAGTTCCAGAGCCCCGGGCAGCAGGACCCTATTCTACACTATGCAGACAAACTGGACAACCATTTTGGATGTGTTTGGCACTGGAATTGTGGCGACACCACGGCCCGCAAGATGGCAACCCCGCTTGTACAGAGCCAGGTTTGTCGCATAGAAACAGGGTACAGTGTACGCAAAAATCACCCCACAACACCATCCAATAATAATTTCATATAATATCATACACCACAGTAATCTGCCGGGTCCCCTCCACACCCGCAAACACAAAAAACCGCACACACAAACAGAAGCGAACGCGCGCACGCGCGCATGCATACCCACCCTCCCATGATAAGAGCTAAAGAACTAGAGCATTGTGACGCAAACGCCGTTTTCGGACCTTGCCGCCGCACTTTTCCGCAGTTCAGAGCCCCGGCAGCAGGACCCTATTCTACCTATGCAGACAAATGGACAACCATTTGATGTGTGTGGCACTGGAATGTGCGACACCACGGCCCGCAGATGCAACCGCTGTACAGAGCCAGGTTGTCGCATAGAAACAGGTACAGTGTACGCAAAAATCACCCCACAAACCACAAAATAATTTATATAATATCATACACCACAGTAATCTGCCGGGTCCCCTCCACACCCGCAAAACAAAAAACCGCACACACAACAGAAGCGAACGCGCGCACGCGCGCATGATACCCCCTCCCTGAATAAGAGCTAAAGAACTAGAAGCATTGTGACGCAAACGCCGTTTTGGACCTGCCGCCCGCACTTTCCGCAGTTCCAGAGCCCGGCAGCAGGACCCTATTCACACTATGCAGACAATGGACAACCATTTGGTGTGTGTGGCCTGAATTGTGGCGACACCACGGCCGCAAGTGCAACCCCGCTTGTACAGAGCCAGGTTTGTCGCATAGAAACAGTACAGTGTACCAAAATCACCCACAACACATCAATAATAATTTCATATAATATCAACACCCAGTAATCTGCCGGTCCCCACACCCGCAAACACAAAAACCGCACACACAAACAGAAGCGAACGCGCGCCGCGCGCATGCATACCCACCCTCCCATGAATAAGAGCTAAAGAACTAGAAGCATTGTGACGCAAACCCGTTTTCGGGACCTTGCCGCCCGCACTTTTCCGCAGTTCAGACCCCGGGCAGCAGGCCCTATTCTACACTATGCAGAAACGGACAACCTTTGGATGTGTGTGGCACTGGAATTGTGGCGACACACGCCCGCAAGATGGCACCTGTACAGAGCCAGTTTGTCGCATAGAAACAGGGTACAGTGTACGCAAAATCACCCCACAACACCATCCAATAATAATTTCATATAATATCATACACCACAGTAATCTGCGGTCCCCTCCACACCCGCAAACACAAAAAACCGCACACACAAACAGAGCGAACGCGCGCACGCGCGCATGCATACCCACCCTCCCATGAATAAGAGCTAAAGAACTAGAAGCATTGTGACGCAAACGCCGTTTTCGGGACCTTGCCGCCCGCACTTTCCGCAGTTCCAGAGCCCGGGCAGCAGGACCCTATTCTACACTATGCAGACAAACTGGACAACCATTTTGGATGTGTGTGGCACTGGAATTGTGGCGACACCACGCCGCAAGATGGCAACCCCGCTTGTACAGAGCAGGTTTGTCGCATAGAAACAGGGTACAGTGTACGCAAAAATCACCCACAACCATCCAATATATTCATATAATATCATACACCACAGTAATCTGCGGGTCCCTCCACACCCGCAAACACAAAAACCGCACACACAACAGAAGCAACGCGCGCACGCGCGCATGCATACCACCCTCCCATGAATAAGAGCTAAAGACTAGAAGCATTGTGACGCAAACGCCGTTTTCGGGACCTTCCGCCCGCACTTTTCCGCAGTTCAGAGCCCCGGGCAGCGGACCTTTCTACACTATGCAGACAAACTGACACCATTTTGGATGTGTGTGGCACTGGAATTGTGGCGAACCCGGCCGCAAGATGGCAACCCCGCTTGTACAGAGCCAGGTTTGTCGCAGAAACAGGGTACAGTGTACGCAAATCACCCCAAAACCATCCAATAATAATTTCATATAATATCATACCACAGTAATCTGCGGTCCCTCCACACCCGCAAAACAAAAAACCGCACCACAAACAGAAGCGAACGCGCGCACGCGCGCATGATACCCACCCTCCCTGATAAGAGCTAAGAACTAGAAGCATTGTGACGCAAACGCCGTTTCGGACCTGCGCCCGCACTTTTCCGCGTTCCAGAGCCCGGGCAGCAGGACCTATTCAACACTATGCAGACAAACGGACAACCATTTTGGATGTGTGTGGCACTGGAATTGTGGTTGTCGCATAGAAACAGGGTACAGTGTACGCAAAAATCACCCCCCACAACACCATCCAATAATAATTTCATATAATATCATACACCACAGTAATCTGCCGGGTCCCCTCCACACCCGCAAACACAAAAAACCGCACACACAAAACAGACAAACAGAAGCGAACGCGCGCACGCGCGCATGCATACCCACCCTCCCATGAATAAGAGCTAAAGAACTAGAAGCATTGTGACGCAAACGCCGTTTTCGGGACCTTGCCGCCCGCACTTTTCCGCAGTTCCAAGCCCCGGCACAGGACCCTATTCTACACTATGCAGACAAACTGGACAACCATTTGATGTGTGTGGCACTGGAATTGTGGCGACACCACGGCCCGCAAGATGGCAACCCCCGCTTGTACAGAGCCAAGTTTGTCGCATAGAACAGGTACAGTGTACCAAAATCACCCCCACAACACCAATCCAATAATAATTTCATATACACATACACCACAGTAATCTGCCGGAATCCCCTCCACACCCGCAAACACAAAAAACCGACACACAACAGACAGACCAGAACGCCGCACGCGCGCAAGCATACCCACCCTCCCATGAATACAGAGCTAAAGAACTAGAAGCATTGTGAACGCAAACGCCGTTTTCGGACCATTGCGCGCCCGCACTTTCCGCAGTTCCAGAGCCCCGGGCAGCAGGACCCTATTCTACACTATGGCAGACAAACTGGACAACCATTTTGGATGTGTGTGGCAAATGGAATTGTGCGACAACCACGGCCCGCAAGATGGCAACCCCGCTTGTACAGAGCCAAGTTTGTCGCATAGAAACAGGTAACAGTGTACGGGAAAAATCACCCCCACAACAAACCATCCAATAATAATTTCATATAATATCATACACCACAGTAATCATGCCGGGTCCCCTCCACACCCGCAACAACACAAAAAACCGCACACACAAACCCGAGCGAACGCGCGCACGCGCGCATGCATACCCACCCTCCCATGAATAAGAGCTAAAGAACTAGAAGCATTGTGACGCAAACGCCGTTTCGGGACCTTGCCGCCCGCACTTTTCCGCAGTTCCAGAGCCCGGCAGCAGGACCCTATTCTACACTATGCAGACAAACTGACAACCATTTTGGATGTGTGTGGCACTGGAATTGTGGCGACACCACGCCCGCAAGATGGCAACCCCGCTGTACAGAGCCAGTTTGTCGCATAGAAACAGGTACAGTGTACGCAAAAATCACCCCCACAACACCATCCAATAATAATTTCATATAATATCATACACCACATAATCTGCCGGTCCCCTCCACACCCGCAAACACAAAAAACCGCACACACAAACAGAAGCGAACGCGCGCACGCGCGCATGCATACCCACCCTCCCATGAATAAGAGCTAAAGAACTAGAACATTGTGACGCAAACGCCGTTTCGGGACCTTGCCGCCCGCACTTTCCGCAGTTCCAGAGCCCGGGCACAGGACCCTATCTACACTATGCAGACAAACTGACAACCATTTTGGATGTGTGTGGCACTGAATTGTGGCGACACACGGCCCGCAGATGGCAACCCCGCTGTACAAGCCAGTTGTCGCATAGAACAGGTACAGTGTACGCAAAAATCACCCCCACAACACCATCCAAAATAATTTCATATAATATCATACACCACAGTAATCTGCCGGTCCCCTCCACACCGCAAACACAAAAAACCGCACACACAAACAGAACGAACGCGCGCACGCGCGCATGCATACCCACCCCCCATGAATAAGAGCTAAAGAACTAGAAGCATTGTACGCAAACGCCGTTTCGGGACCTTGCCGCCCGCACTTTTCCGCAGTTCCAGAGCCCCGGCACAGGACCCTATTCTACACTATGCAGACAAACTGACAACCATTTTGGATGTGTGTGCACTGAATTGTGGCGACACCACGGCCCGCAAGATGGCAACCCCGCTTGTACAGAGCCAGTTTGTCGCATAGAAACAGGGTACAGTGTACGCAAAAATCACCCCCACAACACCATCCAATAATAATTTCATATAATATCAATACACCACAGTAATCTGCCGGGTCCCCTCCACACCCGCAAACACAAAAAACCGCACACACAAACAGAAGCGAACGCGCGCACGCGCGCATGCATACCCACCCTCCCATGAATAAGAGCTAAAGAACTAGAAGCATTGTGACGCAAACGCCCGTTTTCGGGACCTTGCCGCCCGCACTTTTCCGCAGTTCCAGAGCCCCGGGCACAGGACCCTATTCTACACTATGCAGACAAACTGGACAACCATTTTGGATGTGTGTGGCACTGGAATTGTGGCGACACCACGGCCCGCAAGATGGCAACCCCGCTTGTACAGAGCCAGGTTTGTCGCATAGAAACAGGGTACAGTGTACGCAAAAATCACCCCCACAACACCATCCAATAATAATTTCATATAATATCATACACCACAGTAATCTGCCGGGTCCCCTCCACACCCGCAAACACAAAAAACCGCACACACAAACAGAAGCGAACGCGCGCACGCGCGCATGCATACCCACCCTCCCATGAATAAGAGCTAAAGAACTAGAAGCATTGTGACGCAAACGCCGTTTTCGGGACCTTGCCGCCCGCACTTTTCCGCAGTTCCAGAGCCCCGGGCAGCAGGACCCTATTCTACACTATGCAGACAAACTGGACAACCATTTTGGATGTGTGGCACTGGAATTGTGGCGACACCACGGCCCGCAAGATGGCAACCCCGCTTGTACAGAGCCAGGTTTGTCGCATAGAAACAGGGTACAGTGTACGCAAAAATCACCCCCACAACACATCAAATAATAAATTCATATAATCATACACCACAGTAATCTGCCGTCCCCTCCACACCCAGCAAACACAAAAAACGCAACACAAACAAGCGAACGCGCGCACGCGCGCATGCGATACCCACCCTCCCATGATAAGAGCTAAAGAACTAGAAGCATTGTGACGCAAACGCCGTTTCGGACCTTGCCGCCCCACTTTTCCGCAGTTCAGAGCCCCGCACAGGACCCTATTCTACACTATGACAGACAAACTGGACAAACCATTTCGGATGTGTGTGGCACTGGAATTGTGCGACACCACGGCCCGCAAGATGGCAACCCGCTTGTACAGAGCCAGGTTTGTCGCATAGAAACAGGTCAGTGAGCAAAAACTCACCACACAACACCATCCATAATAATTTCATATATCATTACACCACAGTAATCGCCGGGCCACCCCACACCCGCAAAAACAAAAACCGCACACAAGAACAGAAGTAATCGCCGCACGCGCGCATGCATACCCACCCTCCCATAATAAGAGCAAGAACTAGAAGCATTGAACCACACAAAAACGCCCGTATTCCGGACCATGCACCCCCGCACTTTTCCGCAGTTCCAAGCCCACGGCACGACCGCTATCTACACTATGCCCCGCATAAACTGACAACCAATGCGATTTGTGGCAAACGGAATTTGGCGACACCACGGCCCGCAAGATGGCAACCCCGCTGTACAGAGCCAGTTGTCGCATAGAAACAGGGTACAGTGTAGCAAAAATCACCCCACAACACACCATCCAAAAATATTATCCCTATATCATACACCACAGTATCTGCCGGGCCCCTCCACAACACCGCAAACACAACAAAAACCGCACCACACAAACAAAGCAAAGCTACGCGACGCATGCATACCCACCCCCCAGATAAGACTAAAGAACTAGACACGCATTGTACGCAAACGCCGTTTCGGACATTGCCCCCAGCACTTTCACGCAGTTCCAGAGCCCAGGCAACGGCCCTATCTACACTTGCCGACAAACCTGGTACAACCATTTGGATGTGTAGCACTGAATAATGGCGACACCACGGCCCGCAAGATGGCAACCCGCTGTACAGAGCCAGGTCTTGTCGCATAGAAACAGGGTACAGTGAAAGACAAAAATCACCCCCACAACACCATCCAATAATAATTTCAAATAATATCATACACCACAGTAATCTGCCGGGTCCCCTCCACACCCGCAAACACAAAAAACCGCACACACAAACAGAAGCGAACGCGCGCACGCGCGCATGCATACCCACCCTCCCATGAATAAGAGCTAAAGAACTAGAAGCATTGTGACGCAAACAGCCGTTTTCGGGACCTTGCCGCCCGCACTTTTCCGCAGTTCCAGAGCCCCGGGCAGCAGGACCCTATTCTACACTATGCAGACAAACTGGACAACCATTTTGGATGTGTGTGGCACTGGAATTGTGGCGACACCACGGCCCGCAAGATGGCAACCCCGCTTGTACAGAGCCAGGTTTGTCGCATAGAAACAGGGTACAGTGTACGCAAAAATCACCCCCACAACACCATCCAATAATAATTTCATATAATATCATACACCACAGTAATCTGCCGGGTCCCCTCCACACCCGCAAACACAAAAAACCGCACACACAAACAGAAGCGAACGCGCGCACGCGCGCATGCATACCCACCCTCCCATGAATAAGAGCTAAAGAACTAGAAGCATTGTGACGCAAACGCCGTTTTCGGGACCTTGCCGCCCGCACTTTTCCGCAGTTCCAGAGCCCCGGGCACAGGACCCTATTCTACACTATGCAGACAAACTGGACAACCATTTTGGATGTGTGTGGCACTGAATTGTGGCGACACCACGGCCCGCAAGATGGCAACCCCGCTTGTACAGAGCCAGGTTTGTCGCATAGAAACAGGGTACAGTGTACGCAAAAATCACCCCCACAACACCATCCAATAATAATTTCATATAATATCATACACCACAGTAATCTGCCGGGTCCCCTCCACACCCGCAAACACAAAAAACCGCACACACAACAGAAGCGAACGCGCGCACGCGCGCATGCATACCCACCCTCCCATGAATAAGAGCTAAAGAACTAGAAGCATTGTGACGCAAACGCCGTTTTCGGGACCTTGCCGCCCGCACTTTTCCGCAGTTCCAGAGCCCCGGCAGCAGGACCCTATTCTACACTATGCAGACAAACTGGACAACCATTTTGGATGTGTGTGGCACTGGAATTGTGGCGACACACGGCCCGCAAGATGGCAACCCCGCTTGTACAGAGCCAGGTTTGTCGCATAGAAACAGGTACAGTGTACGCAAAATCTGCCGGTCCCCTCCACACCCCGCAAACACAAAAAACCGCACACACAAACAGAAGCGAACGCGCGCACGCGCGCATGCATACCCACCCTCCCATGAAAAGAGCTAAAGAACTAGAAGCATTGTGACGCAAACGCCGTTTTCCCGGACCTTGCCGCCCGCACTTTTCCGCATTCCAGAGCCCCGGGCACAGGACCCTATCTACACTATGCAGACAAACTGGACAACCATTTTGGATGTGTGTGGCACTGGAATTGTGGCGACACCACGGCCCGCAAGATGGCAACCCCGCTGTACAGAGCCAGGTTTGTCGCATAGAAACAGGGTACAGTGTACGCAAAAAAAAAAAAAAAAAAAAACCCCCCCCCCCCCCCGTAATCTGCCGGGTCCCCTCCACACCCGCAAACACAAAAAACCGCACACACAAACAGAAGCGAACGCGCGCACGCGCGCATGCATACCCACCCTCCCATGAATAAGAGCTAAAGAACTAGAAGCATTGTGACGCAAACGCCGTTTTCGGGACCTTGCCGCCCGCACTTTTCCGCAGTTCCAGAGCCCCGGGCAGCAGGACCCTATTCTACACTATGCAGACAAACTGGACAACCATTTTGGATGTGTGTGGCACTGGAATTGTGGCGACACCACGGCCCGCAAGATGGCAACCCCGCTTGTACAGAGCCAGGTTTGTCGCATAGAAACAGGGTACAGTGTACGCAAAAAATCACCCCCACAACACCATCCAATAATAATTTCATATAATATCATACACCACAGTAATCTGCCGGGTCCCCTCCACACCCGCAAACACAAAAAACCGCACACACAAACAGAAGCGAACGCGCGCCACGCGCGCATGCATACCCACCCTCCCATGAATAAGAGCTAAAGAACTAGAAGCATTGTGACGCAAACGCCGTTTTCGGGACCTTGCCGCCCGCACTTTTCCGCAGTTCCAGAGCCCCGGGCAGCAGGACCCTATTCTACACTATGCAGACAAACTGGACAACCATTTTGGATGTGTGTGGCACTGGAATTGTGGCGACACCACGGCCCGCAAGATGGCAACCCCGCTTGTACAGAGCCAGTTTGTCGCATAGAAACAGGGTACAGTGTACGCAAAAATCACCCCCACAACACCATCCAATAATAATTTCATATAATATCATACACCACAGTAATCTGCCGGGTCCCCTCCACACCCGCAAACACAAAAAACCGCACACACAAACAGAAGCGAACGCGCGCACGCGCGCATGCATACCCACCCTCCCATGAATAAGAGCTAAAGAACTAGAAGCATTGTGACGCAAACGCCGTTTTCGGGACCTTGCCGCCCGCACTTTTCCGCAGTTCCAGAGCCCCGGGCAGCAGGACCCTATTCTACACTATGCAGACAAACTGGACAACCATTTGGATGTGTGTGGCACTGGAATTGTGGCGACACCACGGCCCGCAAGATGGCAACCCCGCTTGTACAGAGCCAGGTTTGTCGCATAGAAACAGGGTACAGTGTACGCAAAAATCACCCCCACAACACCATCCAATAAAAATTTCATATAATATCATACACCACAGTAATCTGCCGGGTCCCCTCCACACCCGCAAACACAAAAAACCGCACACACAAACAGAAGCGAACGCGCGCACGCGCGCATGCATACCCACCCTCCCATGAATAAGAGCTAAAGAACTAGAAGCATTGTGACGCAAACGCCGTTTTTCGGGACCTTGCCGCCCGCACTTTTCCGCAGTTCCAGAGCCCCGGGCAGCAGGACCCTATTACACTATGCAGACAAACTGGACAACCATTTTGGATGTGTGTGGCACTGGAATTGTGGCGACACCACGGCCCGCAAGATGGCAACCCCGCTTGTACAGAGCCAGGTTTGTCGCATAGAAACAGGGTACAGTGTACGCAAAAATCACCCCCACAACACCATCCAATAATAATTTCATATAATATCATACACCACAGTAATCTGCCGGGTCCCCTCCACACCCGCAAACACAAAAAACCGCACACACAAACAGAAGCGAACGCGGCCCCAAGCGCGCATGCATACCCACCCTCCCATAATAAGAGCTAAAGAACTTTAAAACATTGTGACGCCAAAAAGCCGTTTTCCCGGGGCCTTTCCCCCCGCACTTTTCCCCCAGTTTTCCCGAGCCCCGGGGAGCAGGACCCTATTTTAAAACTATGCAGACAAAATTTTTCAACCATTTTGGATTGTGGTGGCACTGGAATTGTGGCGACACCACGG
>JASPKP010001237.1:0-2500 GCA_030674155.1 Stramonita haemastoma
CGAAAAAGGTGGGTTTTTAAAGGTTACAGCAAAGGAAAAGAAAAGAGGCTTTCCCTTTTTATTTTTTATTTCATTTATTTTTTTCTTTTTTTCGAGAAAATTAAAATTTGCACTTACGTTTTTTTCTTAAACCCAAGTTCCCCCGTGTGTATCAGTTTTTTTTTGAATCTTGTTTTCTGTTCCCACCGGGCACACAATGGCCACTTTTACAAAGCGCTCGCAATTTGGCGACTCGGCTCGTTTCCCCGGTTGAGGACATTTTTCCCCTGGGTAAACAGTGCTGCCTCCACTTCCCCCAAGTCCTTCGGATGGCTTTAACCGAGGGGCCCCCTTTTGGTGGCGAACGCCGCAGCCACTTGCCGTAACACTTTAAACCCTTTTCCGCTTTTGTAAGGAATGGCCATCATGTCCCGGTGGAAAACAGATGACAAGATTGACAAAAACTGCTACACACGGGGGACTAAATGTAAAAAAAAAGCATATGAAGCTTTTCCCGTATCCCAAAATAAAAAGAAGAAAAAAAAAAAAAAGAATAAAAAGTGTATTGTACTCTTAGGAAATCTGCTGACCCAACGTTCCATGGAACCAAAGAGGAAAACAAAGGCTATATGTTATATAGGACGGGTGCCCATTGACCACTTTACGTGGAAACCGGTGCCCTTTTAGCTGCACTAATGCCAGAGGAAACCACTTCCCTCCTTCCTCCCCCCCCCCCAAATCCTCCACCCTTTCCATCCCTCCCTCCCCCCCTTTCTTTTTTCCCTCAAAATTTTATTGAAAATTTTTAAAAGTGTTTTCGGGGGGCAGTGAAAGGGGGAAAAAAAATTTAGGGGGAAAGTGAGAGAGAAAAAAAAGAGAGGGAAGGGGGAAGGAGGGGAGGGAGAAAAGAGAAGAGAGAGGAGGGGGGGGGAAGAGGGGGGAGAGGGGGGGAGGGAGGGGGGGGGAGAGGGGGGGGGGAGAAAGAGGAGAGGGAGGGGGGGGGGGGGGAGAGGGGGGGGGGGGGGGAGAGAGAGGGGGAGAGAGGGGGAGAGAGAGAGAGGAGAGGGGGAGTAGTTTGCGATTATTTTGATGTTGCCAAAAATGTGTTGGGGGGGTTGTGGGGGGGTTGTGGGGGGGGGGGGGGGGGGTGTGGTGTGGTGTGGGTGTGGTGTGGGGTGTGGGTGTGGTGTGGTGTGGTGGGGTGGGGGGGGTTTTGGTGGTGGGGTTTTGGGGGGGAGTGTGGTGGGGGTGGGGGGGGTGGGGGGGGGTGTGGTTGGGGGGGGGTTTTAGTTTTTTTAGGTTTGTAGTGTAGTGAAATTTATTGTAGTGGGGGTAGCCGTGCTTTTTATTGTTTTTTTACTTATTGTATGGTATTGATGAAAATTTATTGCAGTGTATGAAAATGTGGTTTTATTGTGGGAGTGTACATGTAGTGAAGTGTAGAGATGTAGTTTGGTATGGTTTTTATTTGGGTTTTTTTTTGTGGTTTTGGTGTGCAATGTTTTGTTGGTTTGTTAGGTATCGAATAATTGCTTTGGTTGTTTGTATTGAGTACCATTTTCAGATTTTTTGGTATGAAATCCTTGCTGCCCCCCTGGGGACCAACTGTCGCCGCTTTTAGCAGCGCCAAAACCCATTTTTTTTTCTTTTGTCGGTTTTTTTTTGTTTTTATGTTACATATGTTTTCCCTATTATTATTTCCGTATTTAAAAAAAAAAACCCCACACACTTTCACAAAACAGAAATGCCCCTTACCCTTTTTTTTAAAGAGCTCGAAAGCTGAAACAAAAACTAAAACCAAATCTTTTAAAAAATGAAAAGGGGAAAAAAAAACCCCAATTTACTTCAAAAGAACCCCAAAATCAAGACAGCGCAGACTACTGACAATCACACAACACGCAGACAGAAGAATCGGCATCAAACACGCAGAGGAACATGTGGCAATCGAATTACGGCATCTAATCCTACCGGGGCCCCAAGGTCACTCTTTCCGAAAATGGAACAAAAATTTTAATGAGTGCGCGGATGTTTGCGGCATTTTCACACAGGGACTTGGGTTTTTTGTCTCATCCGAGGGGGCTTTTTTGGGGAGGTGGAGTTTTTCAATGGGAATAGACTATCTATATATCTTTTTAAATTCAATAATTAAAAAATCAATTTGTTGTTTACAAAAAAACATACTGGTGACAAAAAGTATTTATCAAAAATAAAAGTTAAAATTTGCTGTCGTATGTTTATGAAGCGATCAATTTTTTTATAACTGAAATACAAAAATTTCGTATCATTCTTTTTTTCCCCGTTTTTAACTTTTCAAAAATTACATACATCTTAATACATAAAAAAAATTTTTTTTCACATACATACATCAAAATTTTCTTCTTCATCTACAAAACATAATACAAAAACATACAAACATACAAAAAAACATTCATACTAATTTAATATTAAAATATCTACTACTTATAAACCTTTCAAAAAAAAAATCACTTCTACCGTGGAAAAAAAAACGGGTTTTTCGCCT
>JASPKP010001237.1:7500-17500 GCA_030674155.1 Stramonita haemastoma
CTCTCTCTCTCTCTCTCTCTCTCTCTCTCTCTCTCTCTCTCTCTCTCTCTCACACACACACATATACATACATACATACAACACACACACACACACACACACACACACACACACACACAGACACAGACACAGACACACACACACACACACACACACACACACACACACACACACACGCATACACACAAACACACACATGGAATGTATTATTTTTCATATGAATGTTTTGGCTTATTGATTTGTAATGCCTTATGTACCATTGTCCTGAATAATTGTATTTTATCTTTCATCTTCATTAGTAAATTTTGTATCTCTTCATGTATCGGGTTTGATCTTAAACTTGTTTGTGTAACCTTTAAATGTTGTTTCGCCCCTATTTGTTACTTCTTTTATACAATTTTGCTCTTTGTTTGTTTTGCCTTCCGGATTTTTCTTTTCATTGTTAGGCCTGGCCACATGGTGAGCCTGGGCCTATACGTTTCATTGATGATTTGTTTACAGAAGTGTTTTGTGGGCGTTTTGAAATACTTTGTTGACTGATTTGTTTTGATCATGATGTAATTTAAAGATACCTTTATTTTATTTAATTTTTTTAAACTTATTTATTACTTCTTTTTTTTTCTTTTCCATCTTCCATTTCTACATATGCTATCCTAGTCTTATTATTGGATAGGATAGGAAAGTTTCGGTTCTTAAAAATTTGAATAGAAATTGTAGTTTTACTGTTCAACTGTAGATATACAAATTTTAATTAGGGTTTTTTTTTTTTTTTTTTTTTCTTTTTCCGTGTCTATTTCCTTCTATGCCTTCTTTACTTGTTTTTCCCCCCTCACACACACACACACACACACACACACCACACACACACACAACACACACACCACACAACACACACACACACACACACAAGCATGTATGCACGCACGCACGCACGCACGCACACACTTACACCACACACACACACACACACACACACACACACACACACACTTACACACACAGAATATATTAATTTTCATATGAATGTTTTGTGAGTTTATAGGTTTCATTGATGATAATTTGTTTACAGAAGTGTTTTGTGGGTGTTTTGAAATATTTCGTTGATTGGTTTGTTTTGATGACGATGCAATTTGATGACGCTCTCTCTCTCTCTGTCTCTGTCTGTCTGTCTGTCTGTCTGTCTGTCTGTCTGTCTGTCTGTCTCTCTCTCTCTCTTTTTAACAAAACAAAAACACAAAAACCTACCACCTCAAGTACATGTGTGCCTGCGGATATGTGCTTATAAATATAAGTGTGAGTAAGTGTGTGTGTGTGTGTGTGTGTGTGTGTGTGTGTGTGTGTGTGTGTGTGTGTGTGTGTGTGTGTGTGTGTGTGTGTGTGTGCATTTGTGTGTGTGTGTGTGGTGATTTGTATGTGCATTTGCCTGCGAGCGTGCATGCGTGAGTGAGTTGTGTATATGTATGTATGTATGTATGTATGTATGTATGTATGTATGTATGTATGTATGTATGTATGTATGTATGTATGTGTGTGTGTGTGTGTGTGTGTGTGTGTGTGTGTGTGTGTGTGTGTGTGTGTGTGTGTGTGTGTGTGTGGTGTGTGTGTGTGTGTGTGTGTGTGTGTGTGTGTGTGTGTGTGTGTGTGACCTACGTGTAGGAGTGAGTTTTACGTGTATTATTATCATACTATTATCACTATTGTTGATATTATTCTTATTGTCATCATTATAATCATTGTATAATCTTTAGTTCCTTCTGAGTTCATTTTGTTGTTATGAGTTGTAACAATGTTGTAGCTAAGTATTTTTGGGTGGACTTTTCTTGGTTGCTAAGTTGTTTATTTCATTATGTTTCTTTGGTTGCTCTTTATCTATTAACGCTTCTCTTTTCTTTTATAATCAAAATCATTTTATTGTGGCTTCTGATTTTCGTCTTCTGAAAGTGTGTATTTTTATTATCTTATTATGTATAATGTCCTTATTCCTTTATGTTGTTTGGTACTGCATATAGTTTTACTGTTTAGTATCTTTTTATCTTGATGTTTTCCCTGAAAAGGGCGGGGACTGGATGTAAAAAAGCACATGAGTGCTTATCTATTATCCTCGAATAAAAGAATTTTGCCTTGCCTTGCCTTGCCTTGCCTTGTCTCTCTCTCTCTCTCTCTCTCTCTCCTCTCTCTCTCTCTCTCTCTCTCTCTCTCTCTCTCTGGTCCGGATTATTTGCTATTTTTTCATCTTCATTAGTATACATATTATTTTTTAATGTTTAGAGTTTGATTTAAAACTGGTTTGTATTTATAACCTTAAATGTTGTTTCGCTCCTATTTGATTTTTAAAAATAATTTTCTATACAATCTTGCTCTTTTGCTTGTTGTTTGCCTTTTGGGGTTTTCTTTTCCTTGTAAGGATTGGCTACATTATGAGCTTATAGATAATTGATGATAATTATTTATTTATTTATTATTATTATTATTTTTTTTTACAGAAGTGAGAGTGTTTTGAAATATTGACTAAATTGTTTTGATATAATTTGAAGATACTCTCTCTCTCTCTCTCCTCTCTCTCTCTTCTCTCTCTCTCTCTCTCTCTCTCTCTCTCTCTCTCTCTCTCTCTCTCTCTCTCTCTCTCTCTCTCTCTCTCTCTCTTTCTCTCTCTCTCTCTCTCTCTCTCTCTGGGTTTTCTTTTCCTTGTTAGGTTTGGTCAAATTGGGAGTTTTTAGGTTTCATTGATGATAGTTATTTTTTATGGAAGTGTGAGTTTTTTGAAATATTTTTGCTGACTGGTTTGTTTTGATGACGATGTAATTTGGCGATGCTTCTCTCTCTCTCTCTCTCTCTCTCTCTCTCTCTCTCTCTCTCTCTCTCTCTCTCTCTCTCTCTCTCTCTCTCTCTCTCTCTCTCTCTCTCTTACTTCATATTTTCGTTTCTGAATGAGTGCCTTTTTATAACATTACCTTAATATTGTATCTCTGTCTTATTTCTTACCTGTTGTACCCTTTATCAAAATCTTATGTTTTGTGGGACATATTTTGATGATAGATGGTGGTGGATTGATGTTTTCAGTCATCTAACTTCATCATATTCTCATGTCATTGCACCTTTTTTTTTTTTTTTTTTTTGTTTGTTTGTTTTTGTTTTGCGTTGTTTTGTTGTTTTTTTTGTTTTTTTTTGTTTTGTTTCTTTGTTTTTTGTTTTTTTTTGTTTCTTTGTTTGTTTGTTTGCTTGTTTATTATTCAAATCAAAATCATCATTGATTCTTACTTCTTATTTTCGTTTTTGAATGAGTGCCTTTTTTATAACATTACCTTAATATTGTATCTCTGTCTTATTCTTACCTGTTGTTTGATACTTGGTGTGGTTTGCTCTTGGTAATTGGATCATTATAATTGTTCTTGTTTTAGTTGAGGCTGTCTTTTTATCTTGATGTTATCCCTGAAAGGGGCGGGGACTGGATGTAAAAAAGCACATGAGTGCTTATCTATTATCCTCGAATAAAAGAATTTTGCCTTGCCTTGCCTTGCCTTGCCTTGTCTCTCTTGCTTCCTTTCCCTTTCCTTTCCCCTCCAACTTCCACCTTCAGATATTCTATCCTAGACTTATTATGGAGAGGAGTATTTTGGTTGTTATGTTGGATTCAAACTGTATTCTTACCATTTGAATATTGAAATGTGTTTTCATATAGTTTTTTGTGTTTAAAGGATTTTATGTTGTGGTTTTTTTTAAAATCTGTTTTTTCCCCCCCCTTTTATGCCTACTTTGCTTGTTTTCCCGCTTACACACACACACACACCACACACACACACACGCACACACACACACACACACACACACACACACACACACACACACACACACACACACACACTCATGCATTATAGATTTGTAATGCCTTCTGTTTCATGGTCCTGAATATTTGCTATTTTTTAATATTTTTTGCTGTGTTATTTTTTGTTTAAATAATTATCAGTGTATCCAGTTAGGATGACGCGTTTTGTTGAATGTATTCTGTTTTCCTTTTTTTTTTATATTGGTTGAACTGCTGCTGGTGGTGATGCTGGTATGTAGGGGTAGGGAGGGGGTTTCTTAGCTTTATTCCCTGATCAGGGCAAGGGCCGGATGAAAAAAAGTATGTAATGCTTACTTACTCTGTTACCCTTGAAAAATAAAGATTATTCATTCATTCTCTCTCTCTCTCTCTCTCTCTCTCTCTCTCTCTCTCTCTCTCTCTCTCTCTCTCTCTCTTCTCTCTCTCTCTCTCTCACTCTCGGTCTCTCTCTCTCTCTCTCTCTCTCCTCTCTCTCTCTCTCTCTCTCTCTCTCTCACTCTCGGTCTCTGTCTGTCTGTCTGCAAACTTACTCGTGCACAGATGCACATGCACATACAGAGACACAGACACACACACACACACACACACTCAACTTATAGTACAATAACAACCTTAACTTATGATACAAGAGTAACCTTAACTTATAGTACAATAACAACCTTAACTTATAATACAAGAGTAACCGTAACTTATAATACAAGAGTAACCTTAACTTATAGTACAATAACAACCTTAACTTATAATACAAGAGTAACCTTAACTTATAGTACAATAACAACCTTAACTTATAATACAAGAGTAACCTTAACTTATAGTACAATAGTAACCTTAATTTATAATACAAGAGTAACCTTAACTTATAGTACAATAACAACCTTAACTTATAATACAAGAGTAACCTTAAGTTATAGCACAATAGTAACCTTAACTTATAGTACAGTAAAAACCTTAAATTATAGTACACTAACAACATTAACTTATAGTACAATAGCAACCTTAACGGTGCAATAGCAACCTTATTGTACAATAACAACATTACCTTATAGTACAACCATAAATAATAATAAGAACCTTAACGTATAGTACAAGAACAACCTTAACTTATAGTACAACCTTATTTTATAGTACAATAACAACCTTATCTGTACAATGACAACCTTAACTTACAGTACAATAACAACCTTAACTTATAGTACAATAACAACCTTAACTGTACAATAACAACCTTAACTTACAGTACAATAACAACCTTATTTCATAGTACAATAACAACATTAACTTATAGTATAATAACAACCTTAACTTATAGTACAATAACAACCTTAACTTATCGTACAATAACAACCTTAACATATAGCACAAAAACAACCTTAATTTATAGTACAACCTTAACCTATAGTGCAATAACAACCTTAACTTAAGGTAAAGGTGTCCCATAACCTATGTGGTTATAGCGGAGCAAAGCATCAGAGACCTCAGCTTCTCTAGGGGCCAGCATGTTGAGGGCGGCACCCATCTCCTCTCCCTCGCTGCTTTACCTTCCCTGACCCTAAAGAGGGCAGGTATCCATTTACAGCTGGGTGAACTGGGGAGGGGGGACTGTACTAAAAGCCAAGGTGCGCAAACGGTCACCCATCCAAACTGGTAACCGCGCTCGATGCTATTTAACTTTGACCTGGGGGGAAAAAGCGAGTGCTCTGACCACTGAGCTATCCCCGCCTCCCCCTCCCCCCCCCCCCCCCACACACACCTGCGATACATTCATGATCATAACAGGATTATCATTTGGTGAGTCTCAGGAAGGGAACACACGCTGTAACTAATCACTGTAGTCAGCCAGCAAAAACATATTACTCTTCTCATCACAGACCCCCAACCCACCTTGCCTTAAAACAGTGTTACCAATCACTTCAAAGTCAAACTTTTATTTTCAGATGGTACATCGAATGATGGGGACGGGATAGCTCAGTGGTCAGAGCACTCGCTTCCCCCCAGCCAATGTTAAGCAGCGTCGAGCGTGGTTACCAATTAGATGGGTGACCGTATGCGCGCCTTGGCTTCAGTACAGTTCCCCCAGTTCACCCAGCTGTAAAGGATACCTGCCCTCTTTAGGGTCAGGGAAGGTAAAGCAGCGAGGGAGAGGAGATAGGCGCCGCCCTCAACATGCTGGCCCCTAAAGAAGCTGAGGTCTCTGATGCCTCGCTCCCCTACGACCAGGAAGGTTATGGGACACCTTTACCTTAACCTCTTTATAAACTGAATAAGCAGTGCAATTGCTTTTCTCACCAAAGCATCCATCTAAAAAAAAATCATACATACGTAGTCAGCAAACCACGCTACTTTCCTGCTTCACAGACACCCAACCCGCCTTGCCCATAACTTCCCCCTCTCTCTTTCAACCCAAACCCACCTTGCCTATCTCGTCCTTCAGGCGGTACTGGTTGAGCTGCGTGTAGCCATCCCCGTCAGACAAGGACACGCGGTGTGTCTCCATCGTGGGCTGTCTCCGCAGCCGCCTGGGCGAGGAGGTGGGCGAGCCACAGGGCGAGTAGGGCAGGGCGGGGATGATGGGTCTCCGGCACCCTACCCAGTCCGCCCCGGC
The DNA here is from genome assembly GCA_030674155.1 of Stramonita haemastoma. NCBI lineage: Eukaryota > Metazoa > Mollusca > Gastropoda > Neogastropoda > Muricidae > Stramonita > Stramonita haemastoma. The sequence continues at coordinate 13,926 of JASPKP010001237.1, forward strand.
CTTCAGGCGGTCCTCAGAGTGACTGTACACCAGCTTGGGCGCGCGCTTCACCAGCACCCCTTTGAGGTCCGCGGCCTCTTTCTGCCCGGGCGCCGCTGCCGCCTTGGAGCTCAGCGCCGTGTAGGAGGAACTGGTCCTGATGGGAAGAACTACAGCCTCACCCCCTCCCCCACCTCCACTCCCACCCCCACCTCCTCCTTTACCTCCTCCTTCTCCTCCTCCTCCTCCACCACCATCCAGGCTGGAAGCGTCCTGGGAACGTTTCCCGGGCACATTGAGATGACCGCTAGGGTCCACAGCACAGCAGACGCTATGGCGACGGGCAAGATCCACACTGTTACTGCTGATGTTGTTGTTGTTGTTGATACTGTTGTGGAGGTGGAGGTGGTGGGGATGGGAGTGGTGGGGGTGGGGGTTCGAGTCCTCTCCCTCCCCCTCCTCTTCTTGGCTGAAGACGTCCAGGAGATTGTCGTGGGTAACGTTGGCCGAGCCTCGCCCAGAGTCACTGGTGAGGTTGGAGGGTTTCCTCTGCAAGGGACACTTCCTACCACCACCACCACCACCACCACCCTCCTGCACCTCTGCCGAGGTCGACGACGACGACGACGACGAGGACGAACACAACAACCCTGGAGACAACGTTCCCTCCTGCACGTTCTCCTTCCCTCCTCCTTCTCCTCCTCCTCCTCCTCTGTCTCCTCTTTCTTTTCCTCCTCCTCCTCCTTCTTCTCCTCCTCCTCTTCCTCCTTCTCCTCGTGTTTCCTGTTCTCTCTCCCCACCACCACCACCACCACCACTACCCCTGTCTTCAATCTCTGCGTCCTCAGGTTTAGGTGGCCAGGGGGTGATGGTGATGGTAGAGGCCGGAGTGAGGGAGGGTGGAGGGGCGCAGTAGCCTGGCGGAGGGGGAGGGAGAGGAGGGGTAGTCGTGGTGGTGTTGGGGGAGGAGGGAGGGCGAGGAGGGAGGGAGGACATCCCTGAAGGGCCCACGGCGTTGCGTTTGTCGCTGGGGTCATCGTACAGCTCCGTGCTTTTGTAGGCGGAGCAGTTTCTGTGGAGCATCGGATACACGCGCACACACACGCATACATGCAGGCATACAGGCAGGCAGACAGGCAGGCAGACAGGCAGGCAGACACATACACACAAACACACAGGCACGCACACACGCAGGCACACATGCATGCAGACACGCAGGCACACAAACAGACAGACAGACAGACAGACAGACAGACACACACACACACACACACACACACCCACGCAGGCACACATGCAGACAGACAGTCAGGCAGGCAGACAGGCACGCACCCAGGCACACATGCAGACACACAGACAAACCAAGACACACAGACAACACACACACACACACACATACACACACACACACACACACACACACACACACACACACACACACACACACACATACCCACACGCACACACACACACACACACACATTTTTGAGTGATTTGAGAACAGAATGAAGACAACTAGTTGAAAAAAAAAACCCGACTTAAAACATGACAAAAATTGTTTGATAGTAGCAGCAGCAGCAGCGACATTAGTAGCAGTAGTGGTAGTAATATAAGTAGTAGTAGTAGTAGTAGTAGTAGTAGTAGTAGTAGTAGTAGTAGTAGTAGTAGTAGTAGTAGTAGTAGAATCAGTAGTCGTCGTAGTAGTAGTAGGAGCAGCAGCAGCAGCAGCAGGAGCAGGAGCAGCAGCAGCAGCAGCAGCAGCAGTAGTAGTAGTAGTAGTAGTAGTAGTAGTAGTAGTAGTAGTAGTAGTAGTAGTAGTAGTAGTAGTAGTAGTCGAAGTCGTAGTAGTAGTAGTAGTAGTAGTAGTAGTAGTAGTAGTAGTAGTAGTAGTAGTAGTAGTAGTAGTTGCAGCAGCAGCAGCAGCAGCAGCAGCAGCAGCAGCAGCTAGTAGTAGTAGTAGTAGTAGTAGTAGTAGTAGTAGTAGTAGTAGTAGTAGTAGTAGTGGTGGTGGTGGTAATAGTAGTAGTAGTAGTAGTAGTAGTAGTAGTAGTAGTAGTAGTAGTAGTAGTAGTAGTAGTAGTAGAATCAGTAGTCGTCGTAGTAGTAGTAGGAGTAGCAGCAGCAGCAGCAGCAGCAGCAGTAGTGGTAGTAGTAGTAGTAGTAGTAGTAGTAGTAGTAGTAGTAGTAGTAGTAGTAGTAGTAGTAGCAGCACAGCAGCAGCAGCAGCAGCAGCAGCAGCAGCAGCAGCAGAAGCAGCAACAGCAGCAGCAGTAGTAGTAGTAGTCGTAGTCGTAGTAGTAGTAGTAGTAGTAGTAGTAGTAGTAGTAGTAGTAGTAGTAGTAGTGGTGGTGGTGATGATGGTGGTGATGGTGATGACAGTGATAGTGGTGGTGGTGATGGTGATAATAATGGTGATGATAGTGCTGATGTGGGTGATGATGGCGGTAATGGTGGTGGTGGTGATGATGGTAGTGGTGATGATGGTAGTGGTGATAATGCAGATGGTAGTGGTGGTAATGGTGGTGGTGGTGGTGGAGAAAAAGAAGGAGGAGGAGGAGGAGGAAGAGGAGGAGGAGGAGGAGGAGGAGGAGGAGGAAGAAGAAGAAGAAGAAGAAGAAGAAGAAGAAGAAGAAGAAGAAGAAGAAGAAGAAGAAGAAGAAGAAGAAGAAGAAGAACAACAACAACAACAACAACAACAACAACAACAACAACAACAACAACAAGAAGCGTTATTAGGTCTACAACGTCTCTCACTTCGCAAAAACAAAAGTGCAATTCCGAGGAAAACCAGGCTGACAGTAATTATTGATTTTGATATACTTGTACAAAATTAATTAAGAAATGTGTATCTAAAATAAACGCCTCAAGATATACACATAAAGATCATTCACCGAGAAATGAATATACACAGAGAGTGAGTGTGTGTGTGTGTGTGTGTGTATGTATGTGAGAGAGAGAGAAAGAGAGAAGAGAGAGAGAAAGAGAGAGAGAGAGAAAGAGAGAGAGAGAGAGGGGGGGGGAGACAGAGACAGAGAGACAGAGAGGGGGGGGGGAGAGAGACAGAGAAAGAGAGAGGAGAGAGAGAGAGGGAGAGAGAGAGATAGAGAGAGGAGACAGAGACAGAGAGAGAGGGGGAGAGACAGAGACAGAGACAGAGACCCAACCCATTTCCACCTCCACCCCTCCCTCTTTCCACACACACACACACACACACACACACACACACACAACAACACACACACACACCACACACTACACACACACACACACACACACACACACACACACACACACACACATTTACACACACACATCTACACACACCACACACACTATACCACCCCCCTCCCCCCACACACTACAACCCTCCTTTCCCCCCTCCCCCAACACACACACACCATCGAACGTTGTTATCATTTGATATGTTACCAAGGAGACAGAACAGTACAGAAAGACGGTCGGTAGCAGCAGTGGCGGTTGTGACTGAGGAAACGCGACACAGCGGGTGATTACGACTTGACATTAAGCTGCTGCTGCTGCTGCTGCTGGCCTAGGCTGCCTAGGTAAGGCTAGTGGGGACATGATACACAGTACAT
>JASPKP010000124.1:0-65000 GCA_030674155.1 Stramonita haemastoma
CCAATACTCTCACTGCAAACAAATAGCTTTAGAAGGTCAGATCAATCAATACTATCACTACAAACAAATAACTTTAGAAGGTCAGATCAACCAATACTCTCACTACAAACAAATAGCTTTAGAAGGTCAGATCAACCAATACTCTCACTACAAACAAATAACTTTAGAAGGTCAGATCAACCAGTACTCTCACTTGAGGACAAAATCTTCTGATTCCTAGAGAGGAGGGAGGATTAATAGAAGGGGGGAAAAGAGGTTCTAGAATGCTCAGATCCTTAGACCATCTTCAGCCATGTTGAAGTGTTGACATCATACCGTGGTAGCCAAGATATCAAACCTCATGAATGAGCAAATGGTGCCACAGCTCTGACACACAGACACAGAACCACAGGTACCACAGCTTGACCACACAGACAATAACCACAGCACTGACACACAGACACAGAACCACAGCTCTGACACACAGACACAGAATAACAGCTCTGACACACAGACACAGAACCTCAGCTCTGACACAGACACAGAACCACAGGTACTCCACAGCTCTGACACACAGACACAGAACCACAGTTCTGACACACAGACACAGAACACCACAGCTCTGACACACAGACACAGAACCACAGCTCTGAAACACAGACACAGAAACCACATCTCTGACACACAGACACAGAACCTCAGGTACTCCACAGCTCTGACACACAGACACAGAGCCACAGCTCTGACACGCAGACACAGAACCTCAGGTACTCCACAGCTCTGACACACAGACACAGAACCTCAGGTACTCCACAGCTCTGACACACAGACACAGAACCTCAGGTACTCCACAGCTCTGACACAGACACAGAACCTCAGGCACTCCACAGCTCTGACACACAGACACAGAACCTCGGGTACTGAACAGCTCTAACACACATACACAGAACCTCAGCTCTGACACACAGACACAGAACCTCAGGTACCGAACAGCACATAACACTTTTCCAGTCTACCTATGGTGCCGACCACAGTACTGACACTATTCTGGTCCATGCATCAGACACATACTCTTCTGCTAGCTTCTGAGTCAGGAAATACTTCCCTTCTTACTCTTCTTGACTGATCAGCAGCCATTGACACTACAGACCACTCTGCTTCTCTTCTGCCTCCAAAACACGTTTGGCATTAATGGCACAGCCCTCCCCTGCTTTATTTCTTACCTCACATACCAATTCCAGACAGTTATTGCAAACCAAATTTGATCAAAATCTGTCAAACTAGAATGTGGAGTCCCACAGGGATCAGTATCCGTCCTAATCCTTTCCCTCTCTACACTGCTCCACTTTCACATACAATAAGCCCTAATCAGACAGCCTTAATTATCATTTTATGCTGATGACTCTCAGCTTCAAAGCAGTGCTACTCTCGAAAATCTGCCTCCTTTCTTGACAAACACGTCCTACTGTCCTCAAGATATTCAAATCTGGATTTCAGAACAAGTTGCAAATGGACGCTGATAAAACAGAATTGAAAATGCTATCAGGCAAAACAAAGATCTTACTTCAGTGTGAAAAGGCAAACAGAAGTGGTACATACACGTCACACAAACATCTGGACTGACCAAGACTGTCCTACAGGGAACAGTACAAGGAAGGAGACAAAGAGGCAGACAGAGAAAACAATGGGAAGACATCATCAGAGTGGACTGGCCTTGAGGGGAACAACATAGCCTACTATGGAAAGCTGAAAACTGCAAGGAGTGGAGGAAGCTGGTTGCAAAATCTTCAGTGGTGCCCCCATGGTCTACCAGCCTATGGGATAGGTGAAGGTGAAAGAAGGATGACTGACGAATATGAGCAACTGAAAAAAGTTACAAGCTTTGTAACATTCAGTGAACCTGTTTGTCTGTTGGCAGCATCACTCTGTCAGCTGTCTCCCTTCCCCTGATTCATGTAGATAACAAAACAAGGACTGCAATGGGTTTTCCCAGATCAGTTCTTCCTACATTTGTACAGAAACATCTCTCTATTTCTTCTGTCCCACACCCTAACTGATATTTGTGGTCAGTTTTCTAGTGTACAGAAACATCTATCTATTTCTTCTGTCCCACACCCAAAAGTCCTTCCGATGTGACTTTAAACCAAGGCCCCGTGTGCGAACACACGCAGAACATCTTGCGCACACGTTAAATCCTGTTCCGCTTTTCATAAGAGTAGGCCATTGTGTGCCGGTGGGAACAGATGACAATATTTACAAAACTGCATACACACGGGGGACCGGATGAAAAAAAGCACATGATTGCTTATTCTGTTATCCTCGATATAGAAGAATAAATAAATAAATAAATAATAAATAACTGATATTTGTGGTCAGTTTTGTAGTGTACAGAAACATCTATCTGTTTCTTCTGTCCCACACCCTAACTTATATTTGTGGTCAGTTTTCTAGTGTACAGAAACATCTATCTATTTCTTCTGTCCCACACCCTAACTGATATTTGTGGTCAGTTTTCTAGTGTACAGAAACATCTATCTATTTCTTCTGTCCCACAGGCTAACTGGTATTCGAGGTCAGCTTTCTAGTGTACAGAAACATCTATCTATTTCTTCTGTCCCACACCCTAACTGATATTTGTGGTCAGTTTTCTAGTGTACAGAAACATCTCTATTTCTTAGGTCCTACACATTGACTGATATTTGTGGTCAGTTTTCTAGTGTACAGAAACATCTCTATTTCTTAGGTCCTACACACTGTCTGATATGTGTGGTCAGTTTTTTTGTCATAAGGTGTCTATCCATTTACTACTGAAGTGTAAATTCTCTTTCCTTAAAGGTGTCCTATAATGTATGTGATTGTAGGGGAGCAAGGTGTCAGAGACCTCAGCTTCTCTAGGGGCCAGCATACTACGGCAGCGCCCATCTCCTCTCCCTCACTGCTTTACCTTCCCTGACCCTAAAGAGGCAGGTACCCATTTACAGCTGGGTAAACTGGGGGACTGTACTGAAGCCAAGGCATGCAAACGGTCACCCACCCAATTGGTAACCACTCTCAATGCTGCTTCACTTTGGCTGGGGGAAAGCGAGCTGCTCTGACCACTGAGCTAAATTGCCTGTTTACATATACCAAACTCTTTGAACAAAGCTTACATGTTATTTCTTATAATATTAATCATTTTAACAACATTGAGCAGAGGCTTCTTATTTGATGATTAAAAGAGTTGTTCATACTTCAAAGTGTTTGGATGTTCCACATAATATTTTTGTAAACATTTTCGATGGGGCTATAAACAACATGATTGCATTGGGTTGATAAACATTTTTTTATGAGTTTCATGAAACATTAGACAAATATAAATGTACTGAAATTCGTCACCAATATCACCACTATTGCATTTTGTACAGTATGTTTCATTTCTTTGAATTCTCTCAAAACGTAGGATATCATTAATTAGGCAGTTTGTTATTAATTGTGTGAAACTGGGCAAATTGAACAGAAATATTGGATGGCAATAAGAGCAGATATTTCCCAACACAAAATTTTGTTTTAAGCATTATAGAATTTGTATAAATCTCTTCTGTATTTACTACTGCATACCACTTATGAATAAATGCTTCATGTAAGCAATGTTTGACTTTAGTCTTTTCCAAAAAAGCAATTGAAACTGCTTGGGGACAAGTTTGGAATCCAAATCTGTGTAAAGCCAGTAGTGACCATCATTGTCAATTTTATTCTTTCACATGAAGGGAGGGAGAAGTTATTATATTGTCTACTCTACCTTTTATTTATTTATTTATTTATTTATTTATTTATTTATTTATTTATTTATTTATTTATTCTTTTCTATCGGGGATAATGGAATAAGCACTCATGTGCTTTTTTTTATATCCAGTCCCCATGTGTATGTAGTTTTGTAAATGTCATCTGTTCCCACCGGCACACAATGGCCTACTCTTACGAAAAGCGGAACAGGATTTAACAATGCACAAGATGTTCTCAGTGAGTTCACACACAGGGCCTCAGTTTACAGTCTCATCCAAAGACATTTGGGGATCTCTTTCAAAGAGAGCGGAGTCAGCACTGATGTTAACTCCAGGAGAAAAATCTCCTCAACCTGAATCCAACCCTGGTGGTCAAATTGCGAGCTTAATGTTCTGACCACTAGGTTCTGTCCCGAGCCTAAGGCTCATCAGGCCGGTGCTTATCCTGGTTTCTGTGGCGTTAAGCGACTGAGAGTTATAGACTCCCCCCTGGATAGGACGCCAGTCTATCACAGGGTTAACCCCCAACACAAGGTTGGTACCCCTTTTACACCTGGGTGGGGTAAGAAAATAGCTGTTAAGTGCCTTTTCCAAGGGCACAACGCCATAGCCGAAAGCTGGGATCGAACCGGCAACCTTTAGATTACGAGTCCAACACCCTAACCACTAGACTAGGCGGCGGCTTGACCACTAGGTTATGCCACCTATAATCTATAGATGTCTAGCACTTTCAGTCACAGCAGATGTCTGTAAAATTAGGGCTGCTCTCCCTGGGGAGAGAGTGTTGTTACCAGAGCAGGGACACCCAGGTTTGAGGCTTCACTGTTCCTGTCTGCATGTCTTTGTTTCCTGTGAGAGTGGCTTTTTTCTGAAGCACTTTGCCTGGTAAACTCTCCTGTGTCCTGGTTGGGTTTTTTTTTTGTATGGTAAAGGTGTGTTGTGCACTGGTTCCTGGTTTATCACTCTCACTGAAAGACTGGCACCCAGACCACCTTTCTTAGTCTTATTGGATAGGGGAAATTATGGTTCAGGAGAGGATCAAACCCACATACCTCTCACTTCCTCCTGAGGGTGTCTTAATGCTAACCCCCAATAGGATCACGGTGGTGTTTGCCATGGCATTAGACAGTTAGGAGAGGGAAGATGGGGCAGGAGGGGGGGGGAGAGAGAGAGAACACTGAACACTGAACACTGAAAAGTTTTATTGTACATCGGCCTTAGGCCACTATACAAAGCATGTTTGAGGCAGGGGGAAGATAAACATCAACCTGGAGAACATTTCCATCTATTCTACAATTTCAATTTTGCAAGTACATAAAGTCACACTCAATGCACTCTAGTTATCATCAACCCCATCATCATTATCATGTACATAATCACTGCCATCAACATCTTCATTATCTATATCTGCAGCTGTAGCAAGTATTACAACATCACCATCATTACTTTCATCCTCTACGCCATCATCATCAAAATTATTCTCTTCATCATCTGCACTATCATCATCCTCTTCAACCGATATAATTATCATCATCATGATCATCATCTTCAGTGTCTACATAATAGTCACGATCATCATCCTCATCTTCTTCATCACTGTTTCCATGTCATCTTTAACTTCTTCATCATAGTCACCGTTACCACTATCACTATCAACACATGCACCATCGCTACCATCATCACCTTTAGTAACCATATCATCAGAACCGTCATCACCATTAGAGATCACATCATCATTGCCATTATCATTATTAGTATTCACATCATCATAACCATCAGCACCTCCTTCATTGGTTCTACCATCTACGTTATCATTCATAATCATCACCTTCCACAATTACATCACTATCACCATAATCTTCAGCATTTACATCACCGTCAACATCATCTTTAGCATTTACATCACCATCATCTTCAGAATTTACATCACCATCACCATCTCTTCAGCATTTACATCACCATCAACATCATCTTCAGGATCACCAACACCATCACCATCATCTTAAGCATTTACATCACCATCATCTTCAACTTTTACATCACCATCATCTTCAGCATTTACATCACAGTCACCATCATCTTCAGCATTTACATCACAATCAACATCATCTTCAACATTCACATCATCATCATCTTCAACATTTACATCACCATCACCTTTATCATTTATATCGACATCAACATCGTCCTCAGCATTTCAATCACCATCACCATCATCTTCAGCATTTACATCACCATCATCTTCAGCATTTACATCACCATCATTTTCAACATTTACATCTCCATCTCCATCATCTTCAGCATTTACATCACCATCATCTTTAGCATTTACATCACCATCATCTTCAACATTTACATCACAATCATCTTCAACATTTACATCACCATCATGTTCAGCATTTACATCACCATCATTTTCAACATTTACATCACCATCATCTTCAACATTTACATCACCATCATCTTCAGCATTTACATCACCATCCCCATCATCTTCAGCATTTACATCACTATCACCATCATCTTCAGCATTTACATCACAATCAACATCATCTTCAACATTCACATCATCATCATCTTCGACATTTACATCACCATCACCTTCATCATTTATATCGACATCAACATCGTCCTCAGCATTTAAATCACGATCACCAACATCTTCAGTATTTACACCACCATCATCCTCGACAATGACATCACCCTCATCTTCAATATTTATATCGCCGTCATCTTCAGCATTTACATCACCATCATCCTCAACAGTTATGTCACCATCATCTTCAACATTTACACCACCATCATCTTCCGTATTTATATCACAAAAATCATCATCTTCAACATTTACATCACCATCATCTTCAGCATTTATATCACAATAATCATCATCGTCAACATTTACATCACTATCATCTTCAACATTTGCATCACCATCATCTTCAGCATTTACATCACAATAATCATCATCTTCAACATTTACATCACCATCATCTTCAGCATTTACATCACCATCATCTTCAGCATTTAGATCACCATCATCTTCAACATTAACATCACTATCATCTTCAGCATTTACATCACCAGCACCATCATCAACATTTACATCACCATCATCTTCAGCATTTACATCACCATCCTCTTCAACATTTACATCACCATCCTCTTCAACATTTACATCACCATCCTCTTCAACATTTATACCACCAGCACCATCCTATTCAGCATTTACATCACTATCATCTTCAACATTTACATCACCATCACCATCATCTTCAACATTTACATCACTATCATCTTCAGCATTTATATCACCAGCACCATCATCTTCAACATTAACATCACCATCATCTTCAACATTTACATCATCATCATCTTCAACATTTACATCACCATCACCATCATCTTCAGCATTTACATCATTATCATCTTCAGCATTTACATCACCCTCACCATCATCACATGGACCAAGGATCATGACAGCAGCCTCTTTCCTACAAAGAAGAAGAGGATCAACATGGACATTATCCAGTGCTACGCCCCAACGAACGACAGTGTGGAGGAGGAGAAGGACGACTTTTACAACAGATTGCAGACCATCATACAAGACAGACAGAAGAGAAACATCATCATCGTAATGGGCGACTTCAATGCCAAGATAGGTAGTGACAACTGGGGATACGAGGAGATCATGGGGCGGCATGGGCTAGGCAAGATGAACGACAATGGGGAGAGGTTCGCAGACCTGTGTGCCACAAGCAACCTGGTCATCAGAGGAAGTGTTTTCCCGCACAGAAGGATACACAAGGCAACTTGGGTGTCTTCAGACCTGTAAACGGAGAACCAGATCGACCACATCTGCATCGTAAAGATGTTTCTCCGCTCCCTGCAGGATGTACGCGTCAAGCGATGAGCAGACGTTGCTTTGGATAACCATCTACTTGTTGACCGACTGAAGCAGAAGCTAAAGAGAAATTGGATGGGGGATCCAGTCAACGCCAGCGTTACAACACCACGGCACTGAAGGACAACAGGAAGCAAGAAGAGTTCAAGGTCACTCTATCCAACAAGTTCCAAGTCCTAGGAGAGCTGCTTGAAGAGGAGACGATAGAAGAGAGGTGGCAGAAAGTGAAAGAGACAGTGACCTCAACATGTCAGGAAGTACTGGGCCCCAAATCATTCACACACAAGGAATGGATCTCAGCAGTTAGAATAAATAGAAGAAAGAAGAGAAAAGAAGTTAGCTGTCAATAGCAGCAGGACACATCAGCAAAAACAAAAGCCCAAGAGGAATACACAGAAGCAAATAGGGTTGTAAAGCGAAACATTAAAGCAGATAAGCAAAACTACTTGGAGACATTGGCAACAGAAGCAGAAGATGCAGCTCACCAGAACAGCACCAAGGACCTGTACTTCATCATCAAGAAGTTATCAGGGAAGTTTGCCAAGCCAGAGAGAACAGTAAAAGACAAGAATGGAGGAGTAATAACTGATGACGAAGGACAGAAGAACAGGTGGATTGAGCACTTCCAGGAGTTATTCAACAGACCAGCCCCTACAAACCCACAAGAGATACCAACAGCCGCAAGCGACCTGCCGATCAAATGTAGTGCTCCCACAAAAGAGGAGATCCGCAGCGCCATCAAGTAATTGAAGAACTGCAAGTCTGCAGGACCTGACAGCATCCCAGCAGAAGCACTGAAGGCAGAGGTCGAGACCAGTGTGGAGCTCCTCTACCTGCTCTTTGGCAAGGTCTGGGAGGAAGAAGAAATACCAACAGAATGGAAAGAGGGTTACCTCATCAAACTCCCCAAGAAAGGTGACCTCAGTTCCTGCTCCAACTACAGAGGGATAACGCTGTCGTCCATCCCAGGAAAGGTGTTTAACCGTACCCTGCTGAACCAAATGAAGGACGCAGTAGATCCGCATCTCCGTGACCAACAACCCGGTTTCTGAAAGTAAAGATTATGCACGGATCAGATTGCAACACTGCACATCATCCTGGAACAGTCCCTGGAATGGAATTCGCCACTATACGTCAACTTCATAGACTTTGAGAAGGCTTTCGACAGTGTCGACAGATGGACCCTCTGGAGACTACTGAGACACTAGAGAGTGCCAAAGAAAATCAACATCATCAGGAAATCATGTGAAGGAATTACCTGCAGAGTAGTTCATGGCAGACAGCTCACCGACGCCTTTGAAGTAGATACCAGAGTAAGGCAAGGATGCTTACTCTCTCCTTTCCTGTTCCTACTGGCCATCAACTGGGTCATGAAGACCTCAATGGACCAGAAACGTAACGGCATCTAATGGACACTTTGGAAACAGCTAGTCGACCTTGACTTTGTGGATGACCTGGCCCTTCTCTCCCACACCCAGCAACAGATGCAGAAAAAGACCAACATCGTTGTGGAGAACTCAGCTAGACTGGGCCTCAACATCAACAGAGGAAAGAGCAAGGTACTCAAGACTAATGCAGCCAATGAGACACCCATCACAGTCCAAAGCCAAGTGCTGGAAGTGGTGGAAAGCTTCACATACCTCGGCAGAATCATGGACACACAGGGAGGAACAGACGCAGACGTCAGAACCGGCATCGGTAAAGCAAGGGCAGCCTTCAAGATGCTCAGAAACGTCTGGGGATCAAGCGACATCAGCATCGCCACCAAGACCAGGCTCTTCAACACCACCATCAAGCCAATACTACTGTATAGAGCAGAGACCTGGAGAAACACCGTCACCACCATAAAGAAAATCCAGGTCTTCACCAACACCTGCCTCAGGAAGATCCTCAAGATCCGCTGGCCAGACAAGATCAGTAATGAGGAATTATAGCAAAGAACCAGACATTATCCTGTTGAGAAAGAAATCTTACAGAGACGTTGGCGATGGATAGGACACACCCTATGGAAACCTGTATCCAGCATCACAAGACAAGCTCTCACCTGGAATCCACAAGGGAAAAGAAAGAGAGGTCGGTCTAGAAATACCTGGCACCGGGATCTGGATGCAGATGCGAAAAAGATGGGCAAGACGTGAGGACAACTGGAACGCCTAGCTCAGAGCTGAGATGCCTGGAGACAGCTGGTTGGTGGCCTATGCCCCAGAAGGGACCACAGGCAGACATGACATGACATAACATCACCATCATCTTCAACATTTACATCACTATCATCTTCAGCATTTACATCACCAGCACCATCATTTTCAACATTTACATCACCATCATCTTCAACATTTACATCACCATCATCTTCAATATTTACATCACCAGCACCATCATCTTCAGCATTTACATCACCATCATCTTCAACATTTACATCACCATCATCTTTAACATTTACATCACGATAATCATCATCTTCAACATTAACATCACCATCAACATTTACATCACCATCATCTTCAGCATTTACATCACCATCATCTTCAGCATTTGCATCACCATCACCATCATCAGCATTTATATCACCATCATCTTCAGCAGTTACATCACCATCATCTTCAACATTTACATCACCATCATCTTCAGCATTTACATCACCATCATCTTCAGCATTTTCATCACCATCATCTTTACCATCAACAAAGTCAAAACCTTAATCCACTCAGCGAAGACAAACTATTTTTCTGCTCAAGTTCTCGATGCCACTTCCATGAAATCTCTTTTTTCCCTCACTTCAACTCTCCTTGGATCTGCAAAGGCTAGCCCTCTGCCTACTGTCCACAGCCACTCTGAACTTCCTGGTATATTTTCTTCATTCTTCTCTGACAAAGTCCGCAACATCCACTCCAAACTGGATCAGACTTCTTTCCGACCTGCACCTCCTGATCCCCAATTCACTGGCACTCCTCTTCTTGTCTTTCACCCAACAAGCGATAAAGAAATCAAGAACATTCTGAAAGAAATGACAATTAAATCATGCGATCTCGATCCTGTACCTGCTTCTCTTTTCTTTCAGTGCATCCCACAGCTTATACCTACTATCACAAAAATAGTAAACTCATCTCTTCTTTCTGGAAATTTTCCATCAGCTCTCAAAACTGCGATAGTCACACCTCTGCTCAAAAAGCACGACCTTGATCTTAACATCCTGAAGAACTATAGACCCGTCTCTAATCTGCCTTTTATCTCTAAAGTCCTTGAAAAAGTTGTTCTGAAACAACTCAATAGCCATCTTCTTTCCAATAATCTCTTTCCCCCTTTTCAGTCTGCCTATCGCGTCAACCACAGCACTGAAACCACCCTGGTTCATACTCTAAACATGCTTCTCCATGCTTCTGACTCAGGGAAAATATCCCTTCTTACTCTCCTCGACTTATCTGCTGCCTTTGACACTATAGACCATTCAATTCTTCTCTCCCGTCTCCAGAACATGTTTGGCGTTAAAGGCACAGCCCTCACCTGGTTCACTTCATACCTCGCAGACTGAGTCCATACAGTTGCAGTAAACAAGATTCAATCAGCACCTGCCAAACTGGAATGTGGTGTCCCTCAGGGATCAGTTCTGGGCCCTCTTCTTTTTACCCTCTATACTGCTTCACTGTCACATATAATAGACCGTCATCATATCAATTATCACTTTTATGCTGATGACTCGCAGATTCAAAGCAGTGACACACCTGAAAATCTTCCTTCTCTCTTGACAAATATGACCAGCTGCCTTCAAGACATCCAACACTGGATGATACAAAACAAATTACAACTAAATGCAGATAAAACCAAAGCCATGCTTGTAGGCACCAAACACAAACTCTCCTCCATTCCAATAACTTCAATAGAATTCGGCAATACATCAGTTCCGCTATCCACTTCTGTGAAGTATCTAGGAGTCGTTGTCGATAACACTCTCTCCATGCAAAAATTCATTACCCAAACCTGTCAGTCATGCTACTATCAACTACGGCGTATTAGCGCAATTCCAAAGTACCTGTCCACTGATGCAACTTCCAAACTTGTCACTTCTCTTATTCTCTCACGTCTGGACTATTGCAATTCTCTTTTGGCTGGTCTGCCAGCATCATCCATCCACTCCCTTCAACATATACAAAACTCCGCAGCTCATCTGGTCCTCAGAAAGAAAAAATCTGAGCACATTACCCCTCTCTTGCAATCTCTTCATTGGCTGCCCGTACCACAGAGAGTAAACTACAAGATCAATACACTCTGTTACAAATGTCTCCACAATACTGCACCCTCCTACCTCTGTGAATGTCTTCACTTGTACACACCTTCTCGCTCCCTCCGCTCGTGGGCAGATACTTTGTCCCTAAGAATACCCAGATTCAACCTATCTACCGTTGGCCGCAGCTCTTTCTCTGTTTCCGGTCCATCGATGTGGAACGACCTTCCTCTCTCCCTCCGACAAAAGCCTACTTATGACACTTTTAAATCCAACCTCAAGACACACTTATTTCAAACCTAAGTTTTTCTCCTTCCGCTTCCATCTCTTACCTGTCCCTGCCTTCAACATCCACCTGCCAAAGTGCATAACGTTTGTAGGTGTGTGTGCGTGTGCGCGCGTGCTGCGTACGTGCGTGCGTGTGTGTGTGTGTGTGTTTGTACATTCGAATTTGTCAAAACTGTAAATAGTTGCTGATTGTGCATTGTGTAGGTTGAATGCAAGCACTTTGATTTGTTTTTGCAAGATATAGCGCTATACAAATTCCATGTATTATTATTATTATTATTATTATTATTATTATTTATTATTATTATTATTATTATTATTATTATTATTATTATTATTATTATTATTATTATCTTCAGCATTTACATCACCATCATTTTCAGCAGTTACATCACCATCATCTTCAGCATTTACATCACCATCATCTTCAACATTTACATCACCATCATCTTCAACATTTACATCACCGTCATCTTCAACATTTACATCTCCATCTCCATCATCTTCAGCATTTACATCACCATCATCTTCAGCATTTACATCACCACCATCTTCAGCATTTACATCATCATCATCTTCAGCATTTACATCACCATCATCTTCAATATTTACATCACCGTCATTGTCAACATTTACATCTCCATCTACATCATCTTCAACATTTACATCACCATCATCTTCAACATTTATATCACCATCCCCTTTATGCTCATCATTTACATCGCCATCATTTTCAGCATTTTCATTACCATCACCATTATCTTCACCATTTACATCACCATCACCATCATCGTCCGCATTTACATCACCATCGTTTTCAACATTTACATCACCATCATCTTCAGCATTTACATCACCATCATCTTCAGCATTTACATCACCATCATCTTCAACATTTACATCACCATTATCTTCAACATTTACATCACCATCATCTTCAATATTTACATCACCATCATCTTCACCATTTACATGACCATCATCTTCAGCATTTACATGACCATCATCTTCAGCATTTACATGACCATCATCTTCAGCATTTACATGACCATCATCTTCAACATTTACATGACCATCATCTTCAGCATTTACATGACCATCATCTTCAGCATTTACGTCACCAGCACCATCATCTTCAGCGTTTAGATTACCATCATCTTCATCATTTACATCACCATCACCATCGTCTTCAGCATTTACATCACAAAGCACTATCATTTTCAACATTTACATCACCATCCTCTTCAGCAATTACATCACCATCCCCATCATCTTCAACATTCATATTACCAGCACCATGATCTTCAATCAATCAATCAATCAATAAATCAAATTTTTATTTCCAGATGGTACATTGAGTAAGCAGCGATCTGCTTTTTTCCATCAAGCCATCTATCTAAAGAAAAGAAAAGAAAAAAATCAAAACAATAGCAAAAATCAAATACAAAACAAAAACAAAAAACCAACAAAAAACAAAGCAGAAAATCCCTAGCAAACAATAAAGCCAACGAAAGAAAGAAAAGGGGAAAAAGCAAACAAACAATTAAAACAACAACAACAAACTTTTCACCAACATTAATTTGCTAACATGATTTCAACAACCTTTAAAATAAACTATGCCTATAAATAATACAAGCAGCTACTATAACAACAACCAAAAGAGAAAATAAAATAAATAAAATAAATAAATAAAATAAATAAATAATAATAAAAAAATATTTTTAAAATCTACTCAAAAGCCATACACACATATGCACATACACCCACACACCCATAACACACACACACACACACACACACACACACACACACACACACACACACACACACACACACACACACCACACACACACACCCGCACACCTCACACACACACACACACACACACACACACACACACACCACACACACACACACACACACACACACACACACACACACACACAAGGGTTTGCGCTCATCCATTCAGCTCGTATACTCGTAGGTACATGCACACATTTAAAGTCTTTTTAAAAATCATATAGTGTCAAAAAAAACCAACAAACACACACACACAACACACACACACACACACATACACACACACACACACACACACACACACACACACACACACACACACACACACACACACACACACACACACACACACACACACACACACACACACAAAAACAACAGCTTATATCAATTACAATGTAACCAAAAACCATTATTTAAGACTAAATAATAATAACGATAATAATAGTAATATTAATAATAATACTACTACTAATAATAATAACAATAATAATAATAATAATAATAATAATAATAATAATAATAATAATAATAATAATAATAATAATAATAATAATAATAATAATAATAATAATGATAATAATTTTTTAAAATGAATAAATACAACAACAACAACAACAACAACGAAAAATTTTAAACTAAATAAGTAAAATTTAAAAAGTCTATAAGCAATTTATGTCAGATTACAATATCTCTATACTTCAATTCATACTTTATATTTTTAAAAGAAGATAAGGAAAAAACAACAAACACAACAATACCTTATGATAATACCCATCATCACTGAGAGGAAATAACATATACACTAACAAACATACAATCAAACAAAAGAAAAACAAAAACAAACAAACAAACAAAAAACACATAAAAACACACCAAAAAACAATCAAACCAAAACATCAAAAAACCAATCCACACGGATTATATATAAGAAGGAAGAAAAGAAAAAACAACTATAGCAACAATACCATATGATAATACCCATCACCACTGAGTGGAATAACATAACAAACATATGGGCATGCACACATTAAAATTTTTTTTTTTTTAAACCATATGGTGTCAAACAGCTTATATCAATACAATGTCACCAACCATTATTTAAGACTTAAAAAAAAAAAAAAATCCATGAAATGTCAATAAGCAACTTATGTCAGATTACATTATCTCCACACTTCAATTCATACTTATATGTTATGAGGAAGAAAAGAAAAAACAGAACAAAACAAAACAAACAAAAAAAACAAAACGAAAAACAAACACAACAATACATATGATAATACCAATCTCCACTGAGAGGAAATAACATATACACTAACAAACATTCAAACTAACAAAAATCTAATAAACAAACAAAAGCAACAGAGAACCAAACAAACATAATAAACGAAAAAAACAAACAAAACAAAACAAAAGCAAAAAACAAACAAAAAACAAGCAAACAAACAAACACAACCCCCCCCCAAAAAAAAAAAAAAAACCACACACACAAAAAACCCCACACACTCAAAAAAGAAAAAAATTTGGAGGGGGGGTGGGAACGGGTGAGGAGGGGGTATCAAGGAGGAAGGGGGGAAACACAAACAGCAAACAGAAGAATTATAATAATGATTTATGATTATATTTCATAAATAAAAAACCCTACACATATGAACAAAAAAAAAACACACACACAAACATTCAAACAAACAAACAAAAAACAAACAACAACAACAAAAAAACATACACAGTAACAACCAGAACAAAAAAGTGAGGCCTTTCCACTTATCAAAATAATATAAATAGAATAGTGCTAATTGTCTCATTAGTATAATTAATATTAAAAAAAAAATAGATATTTATCCTGAAACTATTAAACTGGGTAAGTGAAAAAAAAAAATGCATAGTAAAAAAAAAATCCAATCTAGTCATCAGATCAGTGGTTTGGTTTTCTCCTTGTGAATTTGCAGAATATACACATGTTTACATACATCACTTATTCCCTATCCTGTTCAAAATTAAATTATATATTAAAAAAATACAAAAAACTCCCCTTTCTCCACCTTTTCCCCCTTCCACATACATATATAGCAAGCAAAGTGTAGCTTTTTCAGTCACTGTGAGCCACACGTGAAAGATTTTTTGGGGTTAGCAGAGAGTATCAATATCTTTAGTCTGTTTTAAGTATGGTTGATTGGATTGATGTGTAGTTCTTAAACATTTTTGCATAAGCGCATTAAGTGATTTTTCAACTGATTTTTTAACTGATTTTTATTTTTGATACATTTTAAATGTTTTGGGAGCTTGTTCGATAAATCACTACCTGAATATAGGAAGCTTGTTTTGTAAAGATTGTTTCTGGGTCTGGGAAATGTTAGTAGATGGTTATGCCTGTGCTCATTAATTTTGAATCTATTGGTGATCTTGGGAGGGGCATTTCCATTGACAACTTTTTGTACAAATAGAGCTTTATTGAGATAAAGCCTGTTTTGAAATGTAAGAATATTTGTTAGCTTATAATCATTGATGGTTAGGGAGCTTGATTTTAATAGGACAAGTTTTAGTGCTCTTTTATATAATCGATGGATGAATTTCAAATTAGTTTCACTGCAGTTGTCCCAAAGAGATGAGGCATAGTCAACTATCGGCAAGATGTGTCCACAAAAAAAAGAGTTTGCGTGAATGACTATCCAGAAAGTGTTTTATTTTTGATAGCTGACGTACCTTGTTTGTAAGACGTTTTCCTTGTGCCATCACATGGTCAGTCCAAGTAAGATTATTGTCGATAATTACACCCAGAATTTTGTGTGAGTCAACTTCTTCAATGATTTTTTTATCTATCAACAGAGGTTGAAATTTACTTTTCATTTTTTGCCTCTTTTGTCGTGCTAGTACATACATACTTTTAGTTTTTTGAGCATTTAAGGACATATGGTTTAATTGAGTCCAAGTAATCAATTTGTTGATATTGTTTTGAAGTTTGAGTGTTAGTCTGTGGGGGTCAGTATCACTACAATAGAGGGATGTGTCATCAGAAAACATTTCACAGCTACAATCTAGAAATAAGGGTAAGTCATTTACATATATTGAGAACAAAAGAGGAAACAATATTGATCCTTGTGGTACTCCATATTTAATAGATACTAATTATGATGTTTGATTATTTGCAGTTACCAGCTGCTGTCTATCTAACAAAAAACTTTTTAAAAGATTGATTATTTCAGGTGTTAGTTTGTATAGGTGAAGTTTACGCACTAGCAAGGAGTGATTAATTACATCAAATGCTTTTTCAAAGTCAACAAAAATTAGGCCTGTATACTCATTTTCATTTATGTTGTGTAAGAGACTGTCTGTAAGTTGAGTTAGAGCTGTGTGACAAGAATAGTTTTTACGAAAGCCTGACTGATCTTCATTTATTAGCATTTACATCACTATCATCTTCAGGATTTACATCACCAGCACCACCATCCTCAACATTTACATTACCAGCATCATCCTCTTCAACATCTACATCATCGGCATCTCAAACAATTACATCACCAGCACACACTGAACACTGAAGTGGTTCAATGGTACTTGGGCCTTAGGATACAATACAACCAATTGGGAGATGGGTATGGCAATGCAAGAACATGTTGACTGAAACATACAAAAGTCAAAACTCAGGGATTTAAAGAATGATATGGAAAATTGAAACCAAAATATCTTAGAAAATCAAGACACATTGAAAAGAAACTTGCGTTGTGCAATATGAGCACGCGCTTGACCCTGGTTGAAAACCCAAGATATCTCAAGTGCACTATCAAAAGGGAAAAAAGCAATCAATCAGCCAAGCTAACACACATTACCTCAAAAACATATATCAAATTCAGACAATACATCTCTTTCTTCTGCTGAGTGGAAGACATATCGGAAAATACTGTGCAACTGGTGAGTATCTGATATTTGCAACAACACTTGAATGGGAACTCTAGTTAAATGCCCCAGGAATTTATTTCTAAGATCCGAATACATGGGACAGTCAAAGAGAAAATGTTGTTCGGTTACTGACATACAAAAAGAACAGTTTTTGTTTTGCAGAGAATCACTGTATCGATACACATTTGCATTTAGTGGTAGGACATTAAATCTTAATTGAGAAATAGCAACCCTAAAGCAGTAAGTATCAGTATCATTAATATATTTTTCTCTTTCAAAAATTGTTTTAAATGATCTATAATCTTCATATTTATTGCGATTTTCAATTATGGAAAACAACTCTTGTATAAAAGTATCAACGAGTCTCTGCTTAAATAAACGTAAGAATACTTTAACACCCCCCACGCGTTGCTGCTCCCAAACAAACTGAAATCCCGTCTTGCATAAAATTTCCCTTACTTTTGTACCCAACAATTCTTCCCTGTTCTATCTATATTAAGCAACATCTGATAAGCCTTGAAAGGTAATCTATTATTTTCCATTTGTAACAACCTAAACCAATATGGCAAAGCAGAAACACATGCATTCACATACAGAGGATATCTCCCCAAGTCACCATAGATCATCTTATTTGGAGTTTTTACTGGAACACCCAGGAATCTTTTACAGACTAACATATGTACTTTTTCTAAATGATCTAACTTTGTCAATCCCCAAATTTCAGATGCATAAAGTAAAACAGACTGTATCTTAGCATCAAATATCTTAAATAACGTATTAAAAGTCATTTCCTTGTATTTTTGGAATGCTTTATTTAGTTGTATAGCTGCCTTCTTACCCTTTGTTGCTAAGTGCTTAGTTCCTTTCTTCATGCTAATCATTGTCGTAAAATTAAACCCTAAGTAACAATAATTATTTACTATTTCTAGTTTTTTGCCATCAAAAATCCATTTCTCACTTTGGGCTAAATAACCCCCTTTTCTAAATACCATGACTTTTGTTTTTTCAGTGTTAACATTTGGTTTCATTTCCTTACAGCATCTATGTAATATATTTAGTTGGTTTTGCAGGCCACCTGGAGTTGTTGATAACAAAGCCACATCATCAGCAAAAAGTAGAATAAATAGTTCAATACCACCTGAAAGTATTTGTATACCATGCTTACCTTCAGTATTCATGTGGTCAGCCAGCTGATTTATAAAAATAGAGAATAATGTAGGGCTCAGTACACATCCTTGCCTTACACCTAGAGGGCAATCAAAAAAATCTGTAAACTCATTGTTTGCATGCACACATGACAGTAATGAACAATACATTGATTTCAAGCATACCACAAATTTTCCTTTCACACCTTGTGTTTTCAGACATTCAAGAGGCTTATCATGGCAAACAGAATCAAATGCTTTTCTGAAGTCAACAAAAGCAACATACAATTTCCTCCCCCCTTTTTGCATACATTTCTGAACAACTGCATATAAGTTGAATATCTGATCCACTGTTGAGTATCCTTTCCGGAATCCTGCCTGACTTTCTGAAATCCTATTGTTACTTTCTAGCCATTTATAAAGTCGTGTGTTTAAGATAGATGTGTAACACTTAGAAATAATGCTTAAGAGGAAATCTCCCCTGTAATTATCAACGTTATCACGGTCTCCCTTTTTGTGAATTGGTATGATTATGGCCTTTGATCACTCTTTTGGATAAATTCCTGATGAAAAGATGATCTGAAATAATTTTACCCGAAAAGTTGTTACAATTTTGTCACCAGTTTTCAACATCTCAGCTAATATGTCATCTATACCACTTGCTTTTCTTGGTTTAAGTTTTCTAATTGCTTCTTCTACTTCATCCTCTGTTATATCTTTATTTAATGTGTGATTGGCATCTTCCAAGAGATCCACTGAAATATCACTGGGATTAACAATTTCTTCATGTTTTTGAAAAACATCTTTAAAGTGATGAAACCAACTATCAGTACTTATTTACTCTATATCTTCTCACTATTCCCACACCTCAAGTTTCTAACCTCTCTCCAGAACTGTGAGGAGTTTTGGACACTTTTAGCTAATGATTCAACCTTTTGTTTTCTATAATCTAGTTTTTTAGTTTTTATTAGCTTTTTGTACTGTTTTCTGTTTTCAACATAAACTACCCTACCTTCTTCCTTTCTGGTGAATCGAAAACAGTTTAGCATCTTTCTGCTTTCCTTTTTTGCAAGTCGACATTCATCATTGAACCATTTAGATTTCTTTGCACTGTTTAGTGATACCCTTTTAGACATGCATTTGTTGGCATCTTTCAAACACTTGGTGAAGTCAAGTCAAGTCAAGTCAAAGTGATCTTTATTGAGGGTAAAAGATTAAGTTTACATGACTTTTTTTCATCCTGCCCTCAAAAAAATCAAGAAAATGTACTTCTAAAACAATCAAAGATAAATATCAACCTTGGTTGAAAACTAAAATAACATGAGGATTTTCATCCAAACAAAATCTTACAAGATAACAAACTCAAGACAGTAACATAAACTCAAGTCAAACAGACAAAATAATAGAAATACAAAAATAACATGGGTATGAATAACAACAAAACAGTCAAATGTGTCGAACATAAGGGTGGACTTATAATTTGTCCATCAGATGTTTCTTCAAAAGTTTCTTAAACAGTTGTTTTGAAGGAACTGATTTCAGAAGGGAGGCAATTTATTCCACAATGTTCTTCCTGAATAAGCAAGGCTCGATTTATAGAGATTATTGTGGGGCCTGGGCAGAAACAGTCTATGGGTAGGCCTGTTTTTATTGACAGCAAATTTTTCCACGATTTTCTTTGGGCTTTCCTGTTTAATATATTGTACTTACATATATATTTGTTGAACTGCAGTCTGTCTTTGCATGCAAGAATATCTAGTTCTTTGTAGTTGGTGGTGGTCAGAGTATTAGGATTCAAACGGATAAGTTTCACAGCTCTTTTGTGCAGGCGATTTATATGCTTTAGGTTTGTTTCACTTGCACTATCTCATAAGGTAGAAACATAATTTATAAGAGATAGAATATGGGCATGAAAGAATAGCTTTCATGACTGTAGATTTAGGAAATTCTTGATTTTTCTAAGTTGATATAATCTTACTGAGATTCGTTTTCCTAATATGGCTATGTGATCTGACCAAGACAAGTCGTTGTCAATCACTGCACTTAGTACTTTGTGTGAGATTACTTCTTCAATTTGTTGTCCATGGATATATATTTGTGCGAATGGAGAACGCAATTACTGTCTTTTTTGCCGAGTGGTTATAAACATACATTTTGTCTTATTAGAATTAAGAGACATATGATTGAGTTCTGTCCAGTCGATAAGTTTATTGATATCTGCCTGCATGTCATTCACAAGCTGGTTTGGATCATCATTGTTACAATGAACTGATGTATCATCAGCAAGCATTTGACATGAACAATGGATATACAGAGGTAGGTTGTTAATGTAAATAGAGAAAAGAAGTGGCCCTAGTATTGATCCCTGTGGTATTCCATATTTCACGGGTAATAAGGTTGATCTCCTAGGACCAATTTCAACAAGTTGATGACGATTAGTGAGAAATGAGTCTAAAAATGATAATGCTTGGTTGGAGATTTTATAGCATTTTAATTTTTTGATGAGAAGAGAGTGGCTAATAACATCAAAGGCCTTTGCAAAGTCTAGAAAAAGAACTCCTGTAATTTCGTTATTATTGACATTCAAAAGACAATGCTCAATTAGATGTATTAGGGCTGTATGGCAAGAGTGGTTTTCACAAAAGCCTGACTGGTTTTCATTAATTAGATCATATATCTTAAAATGAGAATGTTAGTGGAAATGTATATGCTTTTCTAATGGTTTTAGACAGGACTGACAGTATGGATATTGGTCTATAGTTCAAGGGATTTGTAGGGTCTCCTGATTTGTGTAAGGGTATTACTTTTGCTTGTTTAAATTTTCAATGGGAAATAATTTTTGTCAATACACAAGTTAAATATGTACATTAGGGTATCCGTTATAGCATATGCACTGATTTTTAATATTTTACTATTGATTTTGTCAAGGTCTTTTCATCCTGACTGTTTCAATTTCAGTAAGCTATTAAGCACTTCTGTTACTGTTATTGGGGTATAATAAAATCAGATGAGATGCTCTTTGATGAACAGTATTGTTTTAATTCTTGCAGATCGTTTGTTTTTGTTTCATCATTAGATATTATAGAGTCAGCAATGTTTGCAAAGTGAGAATTCAGGTTTTCTGCTGATATTTCTTTTATGACTTTTTGGGTACTATGTCTTGATTTATTAGTTAAGGTATTAATGGCTTTCCAAAACGCTTTTGGATTCTGGGCTGAAGACAGCAAGTCTTGAAAGTATTTTGTTTTGGCTTTGCGTTTCATTGAATTGACTTTGTTCCATTGCTTTTTATATTCATCTTTTTGCTTTGATTTTAACAAAAAGTTTCTTAGGTTCATTTAGTTTTCGATTTCTTTTGTTAACCATGGAGGTTTCATGAAATGTTTTATTCTTTTCTTAATAAATGGAGCGTGTTTATCATAAGTAGCTATAAATGTCTTTATCCAATAGTCAATAGCATCATCTGGGTTTGTAAATTGATAAACATAGTCTAAGCTTGAGTTAAGGATATCATTAATGAAGGTATCTTTATCAAAATGTCTAAAAGAGCAGTAGGATATCTCCTTGTGTCCTGATTTGGGTATCTTTATTCCTTTTTTTTCCGCCATGTAAAACAAATGGAAGAGTGATCGCTACAGCCTGTCTGCACTGAGCATGTTTTCTGCTATGTTGGTCTTTGAAGTAGTGTAAATGTGATTAATGAGGGTGCTAGCATTATTATAAATGCGAGTTGGCCATCAATTATTTGCTCCAAACCATACATGGCATAATTAATATTCCACTTTGTTCCAGGGACTGTCAGATCTATGTTGAAATCTCCCATAAGAAAGATTTCTTTGGACTCTAGAATTGCGGCATCCATCATTGAATTGAATTTATCATACCAGTCAATTGTTTCAGCTGGGTTCCTGTAGATGAAGCCAAGTATAATCAATTTACAGGGTCTAAACGTGATTTCTACCCATATAGTTTCTACATGAAACTGTTCAAGATGTGTTAGTCTTTTCCATGACAAAGAAGTAGCACAGTATAAAAGCAAACCTGTAGATCTGACAGTCACAGGATCAAGTCATGCAGTATCATAACCTGGGATATACATATCTGAATCAGAAATTAAGTTGTTGAGTCTCGATTCAGCTACACACAACATATATGAAAGCTAGTTCCTTGATTGTGTATAATTGATGATATTTCCTCAGTCTTGTTCCTAGCACTATTGATATTTAGGTATCCTACACGAAGTCCTTCCTGAGAAGGCCATGTATCTAGACATGTCTAGAGCAGCTTCTATATTTTCATCAAGGGTGTTTGTAGCTATTAACAGTCTGTCATGAATGTCACTGCTTTTTAGTGCATTCAGAAATTGGTCTTCTTTTGCTTGATTCCATACTTATTTATAAAAAGGTTCTCTTTCAATCTGGTGTTCTTGTGGTTTTGAAATACTGTTTGAAACCTCTAGTTTCATGCTAACTGGTAACCAGTTACCAGAGAGAGAGAGAGACAGAGACAGAGACAGAGAGAGATTTATTCTTTTATATCAAGGATAATGGAATAAGCACTCTTGTGATTTTTTACATCCAGTCCCCGTGTGTATGCAGTTTTGTAAATGTCATCGGTTCCCATCGGCACAGGATGGCCTACTCTTATGGAACAGGATTTAGTGTGTGCACAAGATGTTCTGCCTGCATTGGCACATGGCCTGGTTTAAAGTCTCATGGGAAGGACTTTTGGGGAGAGAGAGAATGATTTATTCTTTTATATCAAGGATAATGGAATAAGCACTCTTGTGCTTTTTTACATCCAGTCCCCATGAGAGAGAGAGACAAGGCAAGGCAAAATTCTTTTATTCAAGGATAATAAATAAGCACTCATGTGCTTTTTTACATCCAGTCTCCGCAGAGAGAGAGAGAGAGAGAGAGAGAGAGAGAGAGAGAGAGAGAGAGAGAGAGAGAGAGAGAGAGAGAGAGAGAGAGAGAGAGAGAGAGAGAGAGAGAGAGAGAGAAATGTGGCGCTCCACCACGAAATGAGTCGCTTAGCACATTACCCAATTTAGCGCTAGGAGCCTTTAAAGGCAGGTGGGGGTCAAGTTGTCAATTTTGTGATTTTGATTGATTATTAAACTAGATCTGTTTATTTATTTTATAATGAAGTATCAATGTATAGTTTTTATTCCTTTTGCTTTTAAATGTGTTTTGAAAATACCAAAGCACTCATTCTGACAACCTGTTACTAAAACAAATTTGCCCGTTTCACATTTTGTCACATCCTGCAGTCTATCATTTCAATTTGTAATAATGTTGCACAGAATTGTCCGATTTCAATCTGTTTTTTGTATTTGATAGCCACTTATTGCACACTAATAACATGTTAATAACTAAAAATTGACCTCATGTGCACTCCGTCTCATTATGTGGTGGAGCGTCACAAATGAGCATGATAATATTATGTATGGGATGCATTTAGCAAAGTCCAGGTAAAGTCCAGTCCTTTTACTAAAAGCAATGTGTGTGTGGATTGTTTCAAATTTGTCTACTTTAGAAAAAAAGTATTATATGTACTTTTTAACAATTGATAGTGCTATTATTGTATGACATGTTGTAATCATTTGTGCATTGGTATAGGATTATGCCTGCAGTGTGTGTATGTGTGTGTGTGTGGGGGGGGGGGCATGTGTGTTTGCCCATGTGTGGGTGTGGGTGTTTGTGTCTGTGTTTGTTGCTAGTTAACTAGTCTGTCTGTCTATCTATCTCTCCCTTAGTCTGGCTACCGTGGAGGCACCCATGAAGACTTGACAACCAGTTCCCTCTATTCCTCTCTCTATTCTGCCTTTCTCAGGGTTTTGTTGAGTTCTAGGCCTGTCCATTCGCTGATGTTGTCCTCCCATCTCTTCTTTTGCCTGCCTCTTTTTCTTCCTCCTTTGACAGTGCCTTGCAGTATTGTTTTTGCTAATCCTTTTGATTTTGTGAAATGCCCTACCATTTAAGTTTACCCTTCTTTATGATTGATAGAAGATTTTCATAGGGACCAATGGTTTGCTAAATTCTGTTATGCACTTCTTTGCTCAGGTGGTCTCTGTAAGAGATGCCAAGGAGTCTCGGGAAGCATCTCATCTCTACTGCCTGTACTCTTCTCTCGAAATCTGCAGTCAAGGTCCATGATTCACAGGGATACAGGAATGTGAATCATAGTCTGTGTGTGTATCTATTTTTAATGATTGAATTTTACTGGTTTGGGTTATAAAGGTTTCTGTTGATCTTTTTTAGAATGTATATATAGCTTGTGTTCTGTGCTGTGTTATTTCTCTATGATAAATGTTTTTCCTATTTACTTTTTTGTTGCTTGTAACCCACATGAATTTCTCTATTTGTGAGATAATAAATCATTGAACTGTGAAATGGATGGGAGGGTGGTTGTCATGGAGTATTTCACATGGCTTTGTTCTCTTCTGACAAACATGCTTTATTAAAACTTCGCAAATTCAAGTTGCATGACATTAATGAAAAGGTTGACTATATTTTTTATTTCTGTGAAAATTCTGTGTATGAATGTATTCTATTAATGCGAATTATATATGTTACAGTTGATTTTGTTTTCTGAAATCCCCCATGCCCCAAAAGGGGTCAAAGGTGAATTAAATCTTGAATCTTTGTGACAGCCATGGAGGGGGAAGAGAAGAGATAGGTGTCACTGTGATCATGACATCCTTTGTTTTGAGAGAGAGAGAGAGAGAGAGAGAGAGAGAGAGAGAGAGAGAGAGAGAGAGAGAGAGAGAGAGAGAGAGAGAGAGAGAGAGAGAGAGATTTTATTCTTTTATATCTAGGATAATGGAATAAGCACTCTTGTGCTTTTTTTTCATCCAGTCCCCATGTGTATGCAGTTTTGTAAATATTGTCAATTGTTCCCACCGGCACACAATGGCCTACTCTTACGAAAAGTGGAATAGGATTTAACGTGTGTGCAAGATGTTCTGCATGCATTCACACAGCCTTGGTTTACAGTTACATCCAAAGACATTTGGGGAGAGTGGAGTCAACCCTCATGTTAACTCCAGGAGAAAAATCTCCTCGAGGGATTTGAACCAGATCATCATCAAATTGCAAGCACAATTTTCTGACTACTAGGCTACCCTTCCCCTGAGAGAGAGAGAGAAGGGGGGGGGGGGGGGGGGGCTTCTTGTGTAGGTCAATCTGAGGTTAGCAGGCCAAGCTTGCTGACTGGATATTTTGTAAGAGGTCATTCTAAGTTTATTAGGCAAAGTTTGGAGTGGGGGGGGGGGGGGGGTCATTTCTTTTGTTTAAGGGCAAGGTTGGTGTCTGGGTACATATTTTTTAAGCTGGTGTTATTTTGGGGTTGTTTATCAGAGGGAAGTTTTCTTTGTGAAGTGAAGAGTTTTGTTTGTCAGTCTGGTTCCAGTGAGGTGACTGTGGTCATGCCAGTTGCAGTTGTGCAATCTCTGGTGTTTGCTGTCGGTTGGTCTGACTTATCACCTGCTGGTGATTTGTGTGTTAAAGTCTTCAGGTGATGTTGGGCTCTATGTATCTGTGGCTTTTGTGCTGTTTGCAGTGTGGGGGCTCTTCCTAGAAGGAGTTGACAACTGTAGTTTGTTCCTTCCAGTGGTTGCTTCTAGAGTGATGCCAGTTTATTGTCTTGGTGATATTGTTGTTTATACCTCTTTTGAGGGGAGTGGATAGTTTTGACTGGCAGTAGTGCAGTCTTTGTTTTGTGTAGCAATTTGCCTGATGTCCTACCTGCTGGTGACTTTGGATGGCCTTCAGGTGGGGTTTAGATCTTATATATATATATATATAATAATGTAACTCTTTGTCAGTCAAGTTGATACCTGTGTTGGTCTTTGTGGTAGTGGTGGTGGAGTTATTGTTTTGTATTGTGTGACAAGACATTAATCACCTTACTGTGGGTGGAGTGACAGTGGGTGGGAGTGTTATCTTTGATGCCCTGGCTGTGACTGAATACCTGTTTTATGTACATCTGCTGGTTTGGATTGGGAAGGGACAACCAAAGTGATCTGATTGTGAATGAAGGGAGAGCATAGCCCAATGGTTATTTATTTTATTTTATTTTATACCACTTTATGTCACAGCAGATTTCTCTGTGTGAAATTTGGGCTGCTCTGGGGGAAGGGGAAGAGCACAAGGCCACAAGTGCAGCGCTACCTATTCTTTCTTTTCCCATGGATGTGTCTAAACATACCTGTGTGCATGTTGGTTTTTATATATATAATTTTGTCATCGCCTCCTACCGCACAGATGGCCTGTTCTGCCTGTTTTTTCGAAAGGCAGAACTAACGTTTGCAAAATGTTTGTGTGCAAAATGTTCTGCGTGGGTTTGCACATACAGGTCTTGGTTTATAGTCTCATCCCAATGAGACTTTTTTGTTTTGTTTCAGCCCATTTAGACGGTTTTATTTAGCTCATTTACATGGTTATTTTAGCCCATTTAAGAGGTTTTGTTTTAGCTCATTTAGATGGCTTTATTTTAGCCCATTTAGACTATTTTAGCCCATTTACATGGTTTTGTTTATCCCATTTACATGGTATTTTAGCCCAATTAGATGTTGTTTTAGCGCATTAGATGGTTTTGTTTTATCCATTTAATGCTTTTGTTTTATCCCATTTAGATTATTTTAACCCATTTAGATAGTGTTTTTTTTAAGCTAATTTAGATGGTTTTGTTTTAGCCTATTTAGATGTATTTTAGCCCATTCAGATGGTTTGTTTTTAGCCCATTTAGATTATTTTTAGCCCATTCAGATGGTTTTGTTTTAGCCATTTAGATGGTTTTGTTTTAGCCCGTCTAGATTGGTTTTTGTTTTAGCTCATTTAGATGGTTTTGTTTTAGCCCATTTAGCTTATTTTAGCATTTATGCTCATGTTTGCATTGCAAGTCTACATTCGAGTTTTGTTTTCAATTGTAAATGTTGTTGATTGCATTTGGTATTTTAGGTCAATTTAGATGTTTTGATTTGTTTTACATTTAGATTAGTTTATACCAATTCAATGTTTTATTTATTATATTTAGATTAGTGTTGTTTTAGCCCATTTAGATGGTGTTTTAGCCCATTTTATAGATGTTTGTTTAAGCCCATTTAGATGGTTTTGTTTTAGCCTATTTAGATTGTTATTTTAGCCCATTTAGATGGTTTTGTTTTAGCCTATTTAGATTGCTATTTTAGCCTATTTAGATGGTTTTGTTTTAAACAATTTAGACAGCTGTGTTTTAGCCATTAAATGTGTGTGATTTAAAGTACAGTAGTGGTAAGAAACTGGCATAGAGCATGGCAGCAGAGAGTCCTCAGAGGAGAAGCCCCCTTCAAACAAGTGTTTCAGGCCTTTAATCTTCCTTACACTCTAGGGAGGCCGGCCCACATCCAATTCATGATTGTGGACGTCTCTGCTGCCACATTATGTATTTAGAAGGTTTTGTTTTAGCCCATTTAGATTTTGTTTTAGCTCATTTAGTTAGTTTTGATTTAGTCCATTTAGACGATTTTGTTTGAGCTCATTTAGATGATTTTGTTTTAACCCATTTAGATGGTTTTGTTTTAGTCCATGTAGATGGTTTTGTTTAGCTCATTTAGATGGTTTTGTTTTTGCCCATTTAGTTTATTTTAGCCCATTTAGATGGCGTTTTAGCCCATTTAATGATTATTTTAGCCCATTTAGATGATTGTTTTAGCCCATTTAGATGGTTTTATTTTAGCCCATCTAAATGGTTTTGTTTTAGCTCATTCAGATTATTTTAACCCACTTGGATTCTTATTTTAGCCCATTTCGAGGGTTTTGTTTTAGACGGCTGTGTTTTAGCCATTATATGTGTGTGATTTAAAGTACAGTAGTGGTAAGAATTTTGCAAAGAGCATGGCAGCAGAGTCCTCAGAGGAGAAGCCCCCTTCAAACAAGTGTTTCGGGCCTTTAATCTTCCTTACACTCTAGGGAGGCCGGCCCACATCCAGTTCATGACTCTGGATGTCTCTGCTGCCACTTCATGTATTTAGATGGTTTTGTTTTAGCCCATTTAGATCATGTTATTTTAGCCCATTTAGATTTTGTTTTAGCTCATTTAGTTTTGTTTTAGCCCATTTAGATGGCTTTGTTTTAGCTCATTTAGATTTGTTTTAGCCCATTTAATGATTGTTTTAGCTCATTTAGATTATTTTAGCTCATTTAGATGTTTTGTTTTAGCTCATTTAGATTTTAGCTCATTTAGATTGTTTTGTTTTAGCCCATGTAGATTGTCGTTTTAGCCCATTTAGATGGTTTTGTTTTAGCTCATTTAGATTTTAGCTCATTTAGATTGTTTTGTTTTAGCCCATATAGATTGTTGTTTTAGCCCATTTAGATGGTTTTGTTTTAGCACATTCAGATGGTTTTGTTTTAGCGCATTGCGTAGAGCATGGCAGCAGAGAGTCCTCAGAGGAGAAGCCCCCTTCAAACAAGTGTTTCAGGCCTTTAATCTTCCTTACACTCTAGGGAGGCCGGCCCACATCCAGTTCATGACTCTGGATGTCCCTCTGCTGCCCCTTTATGTGTGTGCTGAGCTCCACCTCGCATTTGAACCCATGATCTCTGGATATGCTTTTTTTTTTTTAGGGGGGAGGGGGGGGGGAGGGGGGATTAGCCCATTACAGGGGTTACAGACGGCTGTAATTTTTTTTTTGCTTCTATGTGTGTGATTAAAGTGTTGGTATTTTTAGATGGCCGTGTTTGAGTGTATTTAGATCACTTTAATTTAAGTATTTTATGTGCAAGATTTATCACTGTATTTAGCCATTTTTTGCATATAATTGATGTTTAGCCCATTTGCACAGTTGTATTATAGCCATTTTTATATGTGCATTTAGATTATGGCATTTTTAAACCACTGACCCATTTTATGTGTGCAATTTAAATGTTTGTATTTTTAGATGGTTTTATTTTAGCAAATTTAGGTGGTTTATTTTAGCCCATTTAGGAGGTTTATTTTAACCCATTTAGATGGGTTATTTTAGCCATTTTATGTGTGCGATTTAAATGTTGGTATTTTTAGATGGCTGTAGCCCAATTGGATTTCTATTCTTCAGCCATTTTACGTGCGAGATTTAGACGGCTGTATCTAGTCCTTTTACGCATACGATTTAAATGTCAATATTTTGAGATAGCTTTTTTTAAGCCATTTATTCATCTGGTTTAAATGTTGGTATTTTCAGATGGTTGTATTTTAACCATTTTATTTAAGAGGATAAAATGTCAGTGTTTTTAGATGACATGCCTCCCCAAAAGTAAAAATGTGGCTACCTTCAGGGCGAGGAAAAATGGTCGTATATACAAAATCTCACCATTGGTGAACCTCAGAGGTGTAGCAGAGAGTCTACTGCTCTCTCTCTCTCTCGCACACACACATGCAATTCACGCACATACCCCTCAGAAAGAAAAAAACATAAGTCAACGGTGTGTACAGAAGCTCCCAAAGAAAGCAGTCCACAGTTCTGGCAATGAACACGTTGAGAGGCAGGAGAGAGGGGGTTGGTTGTAATGACACTTTCTTTTATTTCAGCAGTCACATCTCCTGCCTCCCAACACGATTCCTGTTGCAAGATGTGTGGCCATGGCTTGATGCGATGATGTGTTGCAAGATCTGTGGCTGTGGTTTGATGTGATGATGTGTTGCAAAGATGTGTGGCCGTGGTTTGATACACACTTGTGCTGCCCACCACCCCTTCCATCGTGGACAGACACCATCTGCACACAGCAACATCAGTGACATGTCAGTCACCGCATAACAGCGTCAGTGACACACAGTCACAGCATAACAGCGTCAGCAATATGTCAGTCACCACATAACACATAGCATCAGTGACATGTCATTCACCACTTAACACATAACCTCAGTGACGTTGGCTCAATGGTCTAATCATACTACACCAGTCTAGAAAGTAAGGAAAAATATTTTGTGACAGGGGTGATTTTCAACTTCGTTTTTTTAACCAATACTGAACTTCTTTTTTTTTTAACCATAGCCAGCCCATACATGCTAGTCTTTATGAAATAATCATCGCAAACAAAGATGTCTAAATCTGTAAGCAAATACCTGAAATACACACTGCATGAATAACAGAGCAAAGCAGAGTTTTTAGAGTCAAAATGGGGAATATTACAGTGGTAAGTTAGTCCAGGTCAGAGTGTGCGGTGGTTTGAATCCAGTTTGGGCCCAAATTTTTTCTCACTCACTCTCACTCACTCAGTCCCATGTCCCAAAGGACGTAGGGGGGCATAGAGAGAAGACGCAACAGATATCTTTTTCCATGCTTCACGATCCTGTGTGGCTAGTAGGAGGTGTTGCTGGGTTGGGCGGTCCAGTCTTTGATGTTGTCAACCCATGATTTCTTTTGGCGGCCTCTTCTTCTCTTGCCCTCGACTGTTCCTTGCAGGATGGTTTTTGCTAGGGTGTTGTGTCTTGTGGTGTGACCAAACCACATCAGCTTTCTCCTCTTTATGGTGGAGAGCAAAGGCTCTTGGGGGCCCACACGCTTTTTGATTTCTTCTTTCACATAGTTATTGGTCTTGTGTTCTTTGTATGATATTTTGAGGAGTCTTCTGTGGCACTTGTTCTCGAATGCTTGGATTCTCCTCTCTAACTCTGCTGTCAGAGTCCATGATTCACAGCCATATAGGAGGATAGATATCACGAGGGATTTGTAAAGGTGGTATTTGGTGCAGAAGCTGATGTTGTTGCTTCTGATGATCTTCTCGAGTCTGACTAGAGCAGATGTTGCTGTTGCAATGCGAGCTTTCACTTCATTGTTTGATGTGCCATCTTTTGTTAGGATGGAGCCTAAGTATTTGAATTGGCTCACCTCTTCTAGTGTTTCTCCATTCATCTTTATTTCCGTGATGTCATTACTCGCGCTGTTGACCATGATCTTTGATTTCTCTGTACTGACCTCCATGCCGTATGCGCTCGCTCGATCTCTTAAATTGTCTGTGAGGATTTGCAGTTCTTGTTTGCTGCTGCCCATGAGGTCAATGTCATCTGCAAATCTGAGGTTGCAAAGGGGGTCTTCCACCAATGGAGATGGAAGTGTGGTGGTTTTGCAGTGTCTCTGTCATGATGTTTTCGAGGAAGAGGTTGAAGAGTACAGGTGAGAGAAGGCAGCCCTGGCGAACCCCAACCGTGGTCTTGAAGAACTTGCCCACGTGATTATTCATAAAAACTGCACTTTCTGCGTTCTCGTACAGAGCTTTGATGACTTCAATTAGACAGCTGTCAATGTTGAAGTGCCTGAGTACTTGCCAGAGGCCGTCATGCCATACCCTGTCAAAGGCCTTTTTGAAGTCTATGAAATTGTGGTACAAGTCTTTTTGGTGTTGGAGATGCTTCTCTATCAGAATTCTCAGATTGAAAATTTGTTCCATTGTGCTGCGTTTTGGTCTAAAGCCCGCTTGTTCTTCTGCCAGAGTTTTTCCGCTTGGTTTTTCAGTCTGTTGAGGACTACCTGCAGCATGATCTTGCTAGGATGACTTATGAGACTGATGGTTCTGTAGTTCTGGCATTGTTTGAGGTTTCCTTTCTTTGGCAGGGGTATTACAAGAGACTGTGTCCATTCTTTTGGCCATTCTTTGGTGTCGTGGATCTTCTGACAAAGTTCTGTGAATCGCCTTGCTGTTTCATTCCCTCCATTTTTTATGAGTTCAGCTGGGATGTTATCGATTCCAGGGACTTCCCCTTCTTCAATTGTCTAATAGCTGCATCTACTTCACACCTTAGTATTGGTGGGTCTTTATCTTGGTGTTCAGGGGGTTTGTCAGAAACTATGTTGGTATCTGGGCGTAGTGGGTAGTTGTACAATCCCTCACAGTATTCTGTCCAGCGTTGGAGGATGGCATTGTTTTCCGTTAAAAGATTTCCTTCTTTGTCTTCAATAACAGAGGCTTTAGGCTGTGTGGTTTTCGTTAGTGCTTTCAAAGTGTCGTAAGCTGTTTTGCTGTTTCCCTTGGTCATTCCAGCTTCGATGTTGTTGCATTGTTCTTCTATCCACGCTTCTTTGGCTTCTCTCATCTTTTTCCTCACTTCTCTGTGGCTATCCATGTACTTCTTGTAAGCTTCTTGACTTGTGAACTTTTGTTTCTTAAGTTCTCTTCTTTTGTCGCAGAGGTCAAGAACCTCATTTGTCACCCAGGGTTGTTTCTTTGTTCTGCTTCTTCCTAATGTTTCTTCTGCTGCTTCGTTAGCACTTCTTTGATGTTGTTGGCCAATGTGTCCACATCATTGTCGATGGCTGTGAGTGTGGCGAACTTTCCTCCAATGTTGGCTTGGAAGATCTCAACCACTGTTGGGTCTTTCAGTTTTTCCAGGTTGAATCTTATGCGTGGGCTTTTTGGCTGTTGTTTTGCTTTCAGTTTCAGCCTGATGGTGGTAAGTACAAGGTCGTGGTCACTGCCAATGTCAGCTCCTGGGAATGTTCTTGTGTTTGCCTTGTTTATGCTGGATTTGAATCTTTGGGGTGACAGAATGTAATCAATTTGATTATGAATCAGACCATTTGGTGAGTGCCAGGTTGATGTTCTGGATGGCTTGTGAGGGTGGAGTGTGTTAGCCAAAGTCAATTTTTTCTACCAACCATTAAACCATGAGTGGTAGCCTGGATGCTAGTCTTTTGAATGAGACAATAAACCATGGTCCAGTATGTTACATTTAATTATTCAGCACACTAAAAGAACCCACGGCAACAAGAGGGTTGTCCCTGGCAAAATTCTATAGAAAAAAAAACACTCTACCAAATACAGTTGCAGACAGGAAAAGACAATTTGTAGTTTGTATTTTGTACCACTTTGTCACAACAGATTTCTCTTTGTGAAATTTGTGCTGCTCTCCCCGGTGAGAGCGAGTTGCCACAAGTGCAGCACCTACCCAAACAAAACAAAAAATGAGTAGGCACTGTACTTGTAGCGACATGCTCTCCCCGGGAAAGCAGCCAAAATTTCATGCGGAGAAATCTGCTGTGACATAAAATGGTATAAAAATTTTTTTTTAATAACCACCTGTCCAGTAGATTCCCATTCAGTAAATCTGGACTCCTCTCTCTGCACAGTCTTCAGCTGTCTGCATGTGCCAACCCTGTGAACACACAATAAATACTTTAGTCACTGACAATGCAATACACACACAAACACATGCAAAAAAAAAATTCCTCTCATGTTCCTGCCTGTAGAAAGATACTAGTTTGAAAGCTAAATGAATATCACACTCACTTGTGCACACCTAAATAAACAAACACCGCTTTCAGCAAAATACCAGACTGGTCAATTGTGCTGGTTAGTAAAAACATGACCAACAAAAAGGAAGTGCCAATGCAATGATGTGCTCCTAGTGTAGAGAAAATGACCAGCCTCTGACCTTCTCACCTTTCAGCTTCCAGTCACAGGTAAACACACACACATAATACACATGCACGCACACACGCACAAACAGTGCACTTAACTTGTGATGGAGATGGCAGCCTCCTGTCCTGATTTCTTCAGTCTTGGTTCATAAGCCCTGTAACACACAGCAGTGAACATGTAGAAACAACAGCTACTTCACTACATAGATGAACCCCCCCCCCCCCCCCACCAAACACACACCACAATTTGCAAATATAACAATTTTGGAAAGAAGACCTAATTTTGGAAGCTGACCTAACAATATTGTGACTTGATTTTTTGTGTATGTGTATTTTCTTTATTCAATTTATAGGTTTTCTAATGGATGTTATTAGTGATGGGATTATTAGTACTATCATAATTGTTATTGTTTTGGTTTAATAGTCTAGTTGACTGTGAGATTTGGGTTTTGTTTTGTTTATATCATGTAGGAGTTCTTGTTTGCTTGTAAAACTTTTTTATATATATATATATATTTTTTGTTGTTGTTGTTGTTGGTTGATTGTGTTCTCCCCCCGCCCCCCTCCCCTTGTCCTTTTCAACTACTTTTTAATAGTTATTTTTGTGTTATTGCACTTAGTGGTGATGAGCGATTATCATATTATTGTAGCATTATTATCATAATCATTATTGTTGATTCCTTAAACTGATTTTTTGGTTTGTTTGATTGTTATGGTATAAGTACATATTTTGGGGTTTTCGTTTCTGTTTTTGTATATTGCCTTTATAAGGTATGAACCTAAAAGCATGGATGATATTGTAAACTGATATAACTTTTTTTTTGCCATTTTAGAATGTTTCTAAAATAATTTCTTTTTAATCTCAGTGTGTGCATGTGCACGTACAGATACGAACATTTATGTGTGTGTATGTCTTTTATCTTTCTTTTTTTCTTTAATATTGAGGACAATGCAATAAGCACAGACACACAAAGACAAACACAAGCATTTTTGTATTGTAATATACACCAAAGTGAGGTGGAATCCAACACGACGTTTTATCTGAGTCTTTTCAATGATTTTAATCTTTTTATTTCATTTTATTTTATATCACTTTATGTCACAGCAGATTTCTCTGCATGAAATTCAGGCTGCTCTCCCTGGGGAGAGCCACTCGTTGCCCCAAGTGCAACGCCTACCCATTATTTTTTTTTTCCCCCTCAGGATGGTGTCTAAACACGACACCTGTGTGCATGCTTGCATTTTTTAAATATAATTTTGTCATCCTACCGGCACATGATGGACTGCTCTTCCGAAAGGCGGAATGGGGTTTCAACATGTGCGCAAGATGTTCTGCATGCATTCACACATGGGGCCTCAATTTATAGTCTCATCTGAATGACTATTCTTTAAATAGGTGACACTGCTCTTGAGACCACGGCTGCCTGACTTTCATGCAGAGAACTTTGCTGCGACTGTCAGTGGTATGCACAGCACTCACCTGCATGTAGATACCCATTCAGCAAATCCTGACTCCTCTCTCTGCAGTCTTCAGCTGTCTGCGTGTGCCAACCCTGTGAACATACAATAAATACTTTAGTCACTGACAATGCAATACACACACACAAAAACAAATTTCCTCTCATGTTCCTGCATGTACAAAAATGCTAATCTGAAGACTAAACATACACCACACTCACCTGTGCACACCTAACTAAATGAAAACAACACTGAAATAACACACTCAGTAAATCTCCCCTCCCCCCCCCCCCCCCCCCCCCCCTGAACGGCCATTTGTGCTGGTTAGTAAAAACATGACCAACAAGAAGAGAGTGACAATAAATTGGTGACATGCTCTTAGGTGATGAGAAAATGACCAGCCTCTGACCTTCTCACCTTTCATCTTCCTGTCACAGGTAAACACACACACACGCACGCATGCACGCACGCGAACACACACAGTGCACTTAACTTGTGATGGAGATGGCAGCCTCCTGTCCTGATCCCTTCAGTCTTGGTTCATCAGCCCTGTAACACACAGCAGTTAACATGTAGAAACAACAGCTACCTCACTACATAAATGAAACACACACACAAAAACATGCCTACACACAAATACATGAAATCCACCCCCTTCCCCTCCAAACAAGACACAAATGTACAGACTGAGTACTTACTGCAGAAAAAAAAAACATGGCGCCATCAGTCCTCAGCTATCTGGGAACACCAACCCTGAAACGCACAAACAGAATATATACACACCATCTATACACAACCCCCCCACACCCTCCCCCAAAATGTACAAACTGAATACTTACCTCAGGAAAAAAGATGGCACCACCAGTCCTTGGTCATCATAGAACACCCACCCTGAAACGCACAACCACAAATTAAAACCCATTCCTCTTTTCAAAACAGTAAACCATTATGTGCAAGTGGAAATTGGATGACAAAATTGACAAAAACCCATAGACATAGGGCACATGACTGCTTATTCCGATATCCTCAAAATAGAAAAACAAATTTTTAATACAAATAAACACACACACGTACGCAGTACTTACATGTAACACACAGAAAAGAACAGAAGTAGAACATGCCTACACACAAATACATGAAATTCCGCTACCCCCCTTACCTCTTTCCCCCCCCCCTTTCCGCCCCCCCCCCCCCCCACCCCCTCCCTTGGGACAAGACCAAATGTACAGACTGGGTACTTACCGCAGATAAAAAACATGGTGCTATCATCAGTCCTCAGTTATCTGGAAACACCATCGCTGAAACGCACAAACAGAATATATAGACACCATCTATACACACCCCCCCCCTCCCTCCCCCAAAATGTACAAACTGAATACTTACCACAGAAAAAAAGACGGCACCAACACAAATTAAAATCCATTCCTCTTTTCAAAACAGTAAGCCATTATGTGCAAGTGGGAACGGATAACAAAATTTACAAAAATGCATAAACTTGGACACATAAGTGCTTATTCTGATATCCTCAAAAAAAATTTTTTTTAATACAAATAAACACACACACACACACACAGTACTTACATGTAACACAGAAAAGAACAGATGTAGAACATGGCTACACACAAATACATGAAACCCCCCCTGCCTCTCCCCTCCTCCCCCCCCCCCCCCCCCCCCCCCCCCCCTCTCCCACGGGACAAGACACAAATGTACAGACTGAGTACTTACCGCAGAAAAAAAAGATGGCGCCATCATCGGTCCTCAGCTATCTGGGAACACCAACGCTGAAACGCACGCTGAAACAGAATATATAGACACCATCTATACACAATGCCCCCCCCCCAAAATGTACAAACTGAATACTTACCACAGAAAAAAAGATGGCACCACCAGTCCTTGGTCATCATGGAACACCCACCCTGAACCGCACAAACACAAATTAATATACATTACAGCTGCAGAGAAATGCATGGGCTTCAGCACACAAGATAACACACACCTGTGTTATATCTTCCTCATTTACAACACAAATCATTTCAAGTTTCGACAGATGCCAGTCAAGTGGTTAAGACCGTTCAACTTCAATACCATGGATCCATCAAGTCCTGGTTCAAACCTCAACGCAGTCTGGTGAATTCAAACCCCTAAATAACTCCATCCTTTTCTCCACTTCTCCCGCTATCATTTTTTCCAAATAAAATAAATAATTTTTAAAACAAAATGAACCCGGGGATCTAAAAGTGCACATAAGTGCTTATTCTGATATTCTCAAAATTGTGTATTTTTTAAAAAATACAAATAAACACACACGCACAGTACTTACATGTAACACACAGAAAAGAACAGATGTAGAACATAGCTACACACAAATACATGAAATTCTGCCCCCCCTACCCCCCTCCCTTCCCTCCCCCCTTCCTTTGCCTCCCGCCCCCTCCCCCAGGACAAGACCAAATGTACAGACTGAGTACTAACCGCAGAAAAAAAACATGGCACCATCAGTCTTCAGCTATCTGGGAACACCAACGCTGAAACGCACAAACAGAATATATAGACACCATCTATACACAACCCCCCCTCCCTCCCCCAAACTGTACAAACTGAATACTTACCACAGAAAAAAAGACGGCACCACCAGTTCTTGCTCATCATGGAACACCCACCCTGAAACGCACAAATAAAAATTAAAACCCTTTCCTCTTTTCAAAACAACAGTAAGCCATTATGTGCAAGTGGAAACGGATGACAAAATTTACAAAAATGCATACACTTGGACACATATGAGCTTATTCTGATATCCTCAAAAAAAAATTTTAATACAAATAAACACACACACACAG
Organism: Stramonita haemastoma; assembly: GCA_030674155.1. NCBI lineage: Eukaryota > Metazoa > Mollusca > Gastropoda > Neogastropoda > Muricidae > Stramonita > Stramonita haemastoma. The sequence goes on from JASPKP010000124.1 coordinate 38,671, forward strand.
TACTTACATGTAACACACAGAAAGGAACAGATGTAGAACATGGCTACACACAAATACATGAAATTCCGCTATCCCCCTTACCTCTTCCCCCCCCCCCCCCCCCCCCACTTGGGACAAGACCAAATGTACAGACTGAGTACTTACCGCAGAAAAAAAAACATGGCACCATCAGTCCTCAGCTATCTGGGAACACCAACGCTGAAACGCACAAACAGAATATATAGACAGCATCTATACCCAACCTCTCCCCCCCCCCACCCTCCCCAAAATGTACAAACTGAATATTTACCACAGAAAAAAAGATGGCACCACCAGTCCTTGGTCATCATGGAACACCCACCCTGAAATCCACAAACACAAATTAAAACCCATTCCTCTTTTCAAAACAGTAAGCCATTATGTGCAAGTGGGAACAGATGACAAAATTTACCAAAATGCATACACTTGGACACATAAGTGTTTATTCTGATATCCTCAAAATATCTTTTTTTTTAAATACAAATAAACACACACAGTACTTGCATATAACACACAGAAAACAACAGATGTAGAACATGCCTACACACAAATACATGAAATTCCGCCCCCCCCCCCCCTTTCGTCTCTCCCCTCCTTCCCCCCCCCACTCTCCCCCGACAAAACACAAATGTACAGACTGAGTACTTACCGCAGAAAAAAAAAAGATAGCACCATCACAGTCCTCAGTTAACTGGGAACACCAACGCTGAAACGCACAAACAGAATATATAGACACCATTTATACACAACCCCCCCACCCTCCCCCAAAATGTACAAACTGAATACCTACCACAGGAAAAAAGAAGGCACCACCAGTCCTTGGTCGTCATGGAACACCCACCCTGAAACGCACAAACACAAATTAATATATAAATAACAGCTGCAGAGAAATGCATTGGGCTTCAGCACACAAGATGACAAACACCTGTGTTATACCTTTCTCATTTACAACACAACTCATTTCAAGGTTCGACGGATGCCACAGTCAAGTGGTTAAGACCATTCAACTTCAATACCATGGATCCAACAAGTCCTAGGTTTGAACCGCGATGCAGTCTGGTGAATTGAAGTGTGGGCATTTTTGCGACTACCCACTTCAACTTGATGTGCAGACCTGCCAGTGCCTTAATGCTTTTCATGTAAATACACATGCACAAGATGAAATATGCATGTTCTAAGACCCAATAATTCATGTCAGCCTTCAGTGGGTTACGGAAACATGAACATACCCAGATGCATCTCAAGCCAGAATACGGCTACTTTCATGGTGGTCGTTTAAAAACGGTCGCATACGCAAAATCTCACCATTGATGAACCCTGGGAAAAAAAATGTTCAAGGTTCGACACAGAGGATGACATGCACTCATGTCAAACCTTTCTTATTTATGACACACATCATTTTTAACCCCCCAAATAACTCCAACCATTTCTCCCCTTCTCCCCCTTTTCCTCTGTAATTTTTTTCAAAGGAAATAAATAGTTGTTTTTTTAAAAGGAGGAGGGGGGGGGGGGGTGGCTTAAAAAAAAAAGCCCACGAGAACTCTCTCAACAACTTCTGTGGAAACAAGCTACTCTGCTAGAGGAAAACACACACACACACAAAAACATCTTGCGCACATATTAAAACCCGTTCCTCTTTACAAAACAGTAAGCCATGATGTGCAAGTAGGAACGGATGAAAAAATTTACTAGAACGCATACAGAGAGAGCACATGAATACTTATTCTGTTATCCTCAAAATGAAATTTTAAAAAAATGATAAATAAACCAACACACAGATGCACGCAGTACTTACATGTAACTCACAGAAAAGAACAGATGTAGAACATGCCTACACACAAACACATGAAATTCCGCCCGTTTTGTTGTCACATGGTCCTGGGATTCACCAAAGCTGTGACATCAAAAACACACAAAATGAACACGCACAAAATTGAACACAAAAGGAAAACAAAAACATTTTTGATGTGAACAAGTATAAACAAGCAACACAAAAAAATGTGAAAAAAAAAAAAGTTAAATGTCTATTAAAGATATTTACATAAGCAAGCGGATGAGACTATAAACCAAGGCCCTGTGTGCAAACGCACGCAGAACATCTTGCGCACACGTTAAAACCCCGTTCCACCTTTTTTGGAAGAGCAGGCCATCGTGTGCCGGTAGGAGCGGATACAAAATCATAAAAAATCCAGCATGCACACAGGTGTTGTATTTAGACACCATCCCTGAGGGAATAAAAAATAATGGGTAGGCTCTGCACTTGTGGCGACACGCTCTCCCCGGGGAGGGCAGCCCAAATTTCATGCAGAGAAATCTGCTGCAACATAAAGTGCTATAAAATAAATAAAATAAAACATTAATTACCTCTGCCACAGATATCTTTGTTGTTGTTGCTCTTTGTTGTTGGCCCTGTGCCCAACCCCCAACCTGGAGGGCCAGCCCCCAACCTGGAGGACCAGGCTTTTTTTCTGTTGGGGTGTGCTTCCCCCACATACCACAGGTAGTACCAGTTTAGGATGGATTACTGGTAGCAGGCAAGCCTGACCTGACAAGTGAGACCCTCCTTAGTCGCCTTTTACGACATGCCTGGCAGGGAACAGCAGTCCTATTCTCAGCTTGCTTAGCAAACTTCCCGGGTACTGCACGGGGAACAGAATAAAATTAATGAAACAAACAAACGGCACATACCTAATAAAAAATGTGCCATCCACCTGATTTTCTGATTGTCTTGGTGTGGAAAACCTGGAAATGCAACAGAAACCATTATCAGTAGATTGATATGTCACTCACCTCCCCCCCCCCCCCCCCACAGAGTAAGTAATTCGAATGAGACTATAGACCGAGACCCGTGTGCGAACGCACGCAGAACATCTTGCGCACACATTAAAACCCCGTTCTGCCTTTTGGAAGTGCAGGCCATCATTGCCGGTAGGAGCCAATGACAAAAATTTTTTTAAATACCAGTATGCACACAGGTGTCGTGTTCAGACACTATCCCTGAGGGAAAAATAAAATAATGGGTAGGCGCTGCACTTGTGGCGACGCGCTCTCCCTGGGAGAGCAGCCCAAATTTCACGCACAGAAATCTGCTGTGACATAAAGTGCTATAAAATAAATAAAATAAACATAATTACCTCTTCCACAGTCCTGACTGTTTTCATCCAAGTCATGTCTTTCACTGTCTCCACACACCGACCTAGCAACTCACAGAATGAATGTGTATGTATACATGTACACAATGTCCACAACTCACAGAATGAACATGTATGTATACATGTACACAATGTCCAAAACTCACAGAATGAACGTGTATGTATACATGTACACAATGTCCACAACTCACAGAATGAACGTGTATGTATACATGTACACTATTTCCACAACTCACAGAATGAACGTGTATGTATACATGTACACTATGTCCACAACTCTCCCACAAAGAGTCCTTCGGATGAGAGTTTAAACCAAGGTCCGTGTGCGAACGCACGCAGAAAATCTTGCGCATACATTAAATCCTGTTCCGCTTTTTGTAAGGGTAGGCCACTGTGTGCCAGTGGGAACAGATAACAAGATCTACAAAACTGTATACACATGGGGATTTGATGTTAAAAAAAAAAGTACACGAGTGTTTAACAAACAGCACTTACCTAATAAAAAATGTGCCAGCCACCTGATTTCCTGATTGTCTTGGTATGGAAAACCTGGGAATAAAACAGAAACAATTATCAGTAGATTGACATGTCACTCCCCCCCCCCCTCCCCCCCCCCCCCCCCCCCCCACACACACACACACACAGAATAAGTCATTCGGATGAGACTATAAACCGAGACACCATGTGCGAATGTATGCAGAACATCTTGCACATACGTTAACTCCTGTTCTGCTTTTCAAAAGAGTAGGCCACTGTGTGCCCATGGGAACAGATGACAAGATCTACAAAACAGTATACACATCGGGACTGGTGGTAAAAAAAAAAAGCACACAAGTGTTTATTCCGTTATCCTCGATGTTAAAAGAATAAAATAAATCAACCAAACAAACAGCACTTACCTAATAAAAATGTGCCAGCACCTGATTTTCTGTCTTGGTATGGAAAACCTGGGAATAAAACAGAAACCATTATCAGTAGATTGACATGTCACTCCCCCCCCTCCCCAACATACCCACTCCCCCACCCAACACACAAAGTCATTCAGATGAGACTAGAAACCGAGGCCCGTGTGCAAACGCACTCAGAATATCTTGCACACACATCAAAACACCATTTCGCCTTTCGGAAGAGCAGGCCATCGTGTGCAGGTAGGAGCAGATGACAAAATTATTTTAAAAAACCATCATGCACACAGGTGTCGTGTTTAGACACCATCCCTGAGGGAAAAAAAAAAAAAGGGTAGGCGCTGTACTTGTGGCGACGCGCTCTCCTGGGGGAGAGCAGCCCAAATTTCACGCAGAGAAATCTGCTGTGACAAAGTGGTATAAAATAAATTTTTAAAAAAGAAAATAACATAATTACCTCTGCCAGAGTCTTGACTGTCATCCTCCCATTCCTGTTTTCCACTGTCTCCACACACCGACCTTGCAACTCACAAAATGAACGTGTATGCAAACATGTACACAATTTCCACAACTCACAGAATGAAGGTGTATGTATACATGTACACTATGTCCACAACTCTCCCACAAAGAGTCCTTCGGATGAGAGTTTAAACCAAGGTCCGTGTACCAACACACGCAGAATATCTTGCGCATACATTAAATCCTGTTCCGCTTTTCGTAAGGGTAGGCCACTGTATGCCAGTGGGAACAGATAACAAGATCTACAAAACTGTATACACATGGGGATTAGATTTTAAAAAGTACACGAGTGTTTATTCCGTTGTCCTTGATATAAAAGAATAAAATAAATATTAAACAAACAAACAACACTTACCTAATAAAAAATATGCCAGCAACCTGATTTCCTGATTGTCTTGGTATGGAAAACCTGGGAATAAAACAGAAACAATTATCAGTAGATTGACATGTCACCCCCCCCCCCCCCCCCCCACTTTCCTATGCATCCCCCCCCACACACACACACACAGTAAGTCATTCAGATGAGACTATAAACCGAGACCTAGTGTGCGAATGTATGCAGAACATCTTGCACACACGTTAATTCCTGTTCTGCTTTTCAAAACAGAAGACCACTGTGTGCTCGTGGGAACAGATGACAAGACCTACAAAACAGTATACACATTGGGACTGGATGTAAAAAAAAAAAATACACACAAGTGTTTATTCCGTTATCCTCGATGTTAAAAGAATAAGATAAATCAACCAAACAAACAGCACTTACCTTATAAAAATGCGCCAGCACCTGATTTTCAGATTGTCTTGGTATGGAAAACCTGGGAATAAAACAGAAACCATTATCAGTACATTAACATGTCACTCCCCCCCCCCCCTGCCATACACCCACTCTGTTCCCCCACCCCCACCCCCACCCCCCCCCAACACACAAAGTCATTCAGATGAGACTAGAAACCAAGGCCTGTGTGCAAACGCACGCAGAACATCTTGCGCAAAAGTTAAAACCCCATTTCGCCTTTCGGAAGAGCAGGCCATTGTGTGCAGGTAGGAGCAGATGACAAAATTATTTAAAAAACCAGCATGCACGCAGGTGTCGTGTTTAGACACCATCCCTGAGGGGGAAAAAAATTGGTAGGCGCTGCACTTGTGGCGACACACTTTCCCCGGGGAGAGCAGCCTGAATTTCATGCAGAGAAATCTGCTGTGACAAAGTGGTATAAAATAAATTTTTAAAAAAGAAAATAAAATAATTACCTCTGCCAGAGTCCTGACTGTCATCCTCCTAATCCTGTCTTTCACTGTCTCCACACACCCACCTTGCAACTCACAGAATGAACGTGTATGTATACATGTACACAATGTCCACAACTCTACCACAAAGAGTCCTTCTGATGAGACTATAAACTGAGACCGTGTGTGAATGTACACAAAACATCTTGCGCACACGTTAAGTCCTGTTCCGCTTTTCATAAGAGTAGGCCATTGTGTGCCGGTAGGAACAGATGACAAAATCTACAAAACTGTATACACACGGGGATTGGATGTAAAAAAGCACAGGAGGGCTTATTCCGTTATTCTCGATAAAACAGTATAAAATGATTAAAACAAACAGTACTTACTTAATAAAAATGTGCCAGCACTTGATTTTCTTATTGTCTTGGTATGGAAAACCTGGGAATAAAACAGAAACCAATATCAGTAGACTGACATGTCACTCACCCCCGCCCCCCTCCACCATACACTTGCTCCCCCCCCCCTCCCTCTCCCCAACACACAAAGTCATTCAGATGAGACTAGAAACCGAGGCCCGTGTGCAAACGAACTCAAAACATCTTGCGCACAAGTTAAAAACCCGTTTCTCCTTTCGGAAGAGCAGGCCATCATGTGCAGGTAGGACCAGATAACTAAATTATTTTAAAAAACCAGCATGCACGCAGGTGTCGTGTTTAGACACCATCCCTGAGGGAAAAAAAATAATGGGTAGGCGCTGTACTTGTGGCGACGCGCTCTTCCCGGGGAGAGCAGCCCTAATTTCACGCAGAGAAATCTGCTGTGACAAAGTGGTATAAAATAAATTTTTTAAAAAGAAAATAACATAATTACCTCTGCCAGAATCCTGACTGTCATCCTCCTAATCCTGTCTTTCACTGTCTCCACACACCCACATTGCAACTCACAAAATGAACGTCTATGTAAACATGTACACAATATCCACAACTCACAGAATGAACGTGTACACAATATCCACAACTCACAGAATGAACATGTACACAATATCCACAACTCTCCCACAAAGAGTCCTTCGGATGAGAGTTTAAACCAAGGTCCGTGTGCCAACACACGCAGAATATCTTGCGCATACATTAAATCTTGTTCCGCTTTTCGTAAGAGTAGGCCATTATGTGCCGGTTGGAACAGATGACAAAATCTACAAAACTGTATACACATGGGGATTGGATTTAAAAAAGTACACGAGTGTTTATTCTGTTGTCCTCGATATAAAAGAATAAAATAAATATAAAACAAACAAACAACACTTACCTAATAAAAAATATGCCAGCCACTTGATTTCCTCATTGTCTTGGTATGGAAAACCTGGGAATAAAACAGAAACAATTATCAGTAGATTGACATGTCACTCCACCCCCCCTCCCCAATACATCCCCCACCACACACACACACACACACACATACACACACACAGTAAGTCATTCGGATGAGACTATAAACCGAGACCCAGTGTGCGAATGTATGCAGAACATCTTGCACACACATTAACTCCGGTTCTGCTTTTCAAAAGAGTAGGCCACTGTGCAGAACATCTTGCACACACGTTAACTCCTGTTCTGCTTTTCAAAAGAGTAGGCCACTATGTGCCCGTGGAAACAGATGACAAGATCTACAAAACAGTTTACACATCAGGACTTGATGTAAAAAAAAATTTAAAAACACGAGTGTTTATTCCCTTATCCTCGATGTTAAAAGAATAAAATAAATCAACCAAACAGCTACAAAACTGTATACACATGGGGATTGAATGTAAAAAAGCACATGAGGGCTTATTCCATTATTCTCGATATAACAGAATAAAATAAATCAAACAAACAGTACTTACTTAATTTAATAAAAATGTGCCAGCACTTGATTTTCTGATTGTCTTGGTATGGAAAACCTGGGAATAAAACAGAAACCATTATCAGTAGATTGACATGTCACTCATCCCCCCCCCCTCCACCCACTCCCCCCCCCCCACTCCCACCCCCCACCCCCCCCCCCCCCCCAACACACAAAGTCATTCAGATGAGACTAGACACTGAGGCCCGTATGTAAACGCACTCAAAACATCTTGCGCACAAGTTAAAACCCCGTTTGGCCTTTCGGAAGAGCAGGCCATCATGTGCAGGTAGGACCAGATGACAAAATTATTTTTAAAAACCATCATGCACACAGGTGTCGTGTTTAGACACCATCCCTGAGGGGAAAAAAAATAATGGGTAGGCGCTGTACTTGTGGCGACACACTCTCCCCGGGGAGAGCAGCCCGAATTTCACGTAGAGAAATTTGCTGTGACAAAGTGGTATAAAATAAATTTTTTAAAAAGAAAATAAAATAATTACCTCTGCCAGAGTCCTGACTGTCATCCTCCCATTCCTGTTTTCCACTGTCTCCACACACCCACCTTGCAACGCACAAAATGAACGTGTATGTAATCATGAACACAATGTCCACAACTCACAATATGAACGTGTATGTATACATGTACACTATGTCCACAACTCTCCCACAAAGAGTCCTTCGGATGAGAGTTTAAACCAAGGTCTGTGTGCGAACGCGCACAGAAAATCTTGCGCATACATTTAATCCTGTTCTGCTTATCATAAGAGTAGGCCACTGTGTGCCAGTGGGAACAGATAACAAGATCTACAAAACTGTATACACATGGGGATTTGATGTAAAAAAAAAAAAGTACACGAGTGTTTAACAAACAAACAAACAGCACTTGCCTAATAAAAAATGTTCCAGCGACCTGATTTCCTGATTGTCTTGGTATGGAAAACCTGGGAATAAAACAGAAACCATTATCAGTAGATTGACATGTCACTCCCCCCCCCAACACACACACACAGTAACTCATTCAGATGAGACTATAAACTGAGACCCCGTGTGCGAATGTATGCAGAACATCTTGTACACACATTAACTCCTGTTCTGCTTTTCAAAAGAGTAGGTCACTGTGTGTCGGTGGGAAGAGATGACAAGACCTACAAAACAGTATACACATTGGGACTGGATGTAAAAAAAAAATGCTTACGAGTGTTTATTCCCTTATCCTCGATGTTAAAAGAATAAGATAAATAAACAAACAAACAGCACTTAACTAATAAAAATGTGCCAGCACCTGATTTTCTGACTGTCTTGGTATGGAAAACCTGGGAATAAAACAGAAACCATTATCAGTAGATTGACCTGTCACTCCCCCCCCCCCCCCCCTGCCATACACCCACTCCACAACTCTACCACAAAGAGTCCTTCTGATAAGACTATAAACCGAGACCGTGTGTGAATGTACACAAAACATCTTGCGTACACGTTAAGTCCCGTTCCGCTTTTCATAAGAGTAGGCCATTGTGTGCCGGTTGGAGCAGATGACAAAATCTACAAAACTGTATACACATGGGGATTGGATGTAAAAAAGCACATGAGGGCTTATTCCGTTATTCTCGAAATAACAGTATAAAATAATTAAAACAAACAGTACTTACTTAATAAAAATGTGCCAGCACTTGATTTTCTGATTGTCTTGGTATGGAAAACCTGGGAATAAAACAGAAACCATTATCAGTAGATTGACATGTCACTCATCCCCCCCCTCCACCCCTCCCCCCCCCACCCCCACCCCCCCCCCCCCCAACACACAAAGTCATTCGGATGAGACTATAAACCGAGGCCCATGTGCAAACACACTCAGAACATCTTGTGCAGAAGTTAAAACCCCATTTCGCCTTTCGGAAGAGCAGGCCATCATGTGCAGGTAGGAGCAGATGACAAAATTATTTTTAAAAAACCAGCATGCACACAGGTGTCGTGTTTAGACACACATCCCTGAGTGGAAAAAAAATAATGGGTAGGTGCTGCACTTGTGGTGACACGCTCTCCCCGGGGAGAGCAGCCCGAATTTCACGTAGAGAAATTTGCTGTGACAAAGTGGTATGAAATAAATTTTTAAAAAAGAAAAATAAATAATTACCTCTGCCAGAGTCCTGACTGTCATCCTCCTAATCCTGTCTTTCACTGTCTCCACACACCGACCCTGCAACTCACAAAATGAATGTGTATGTAATCATGAACACAATGTCCACAACTCACAGAATGAACGTGTATGTAATCATGAACACAATGTCCACAACTCACAGAATGAACGTGTATGTATACATGTACACTATGTCCACAAACTCTCCACACAAGAGTCCTTTGGATGAGAGTTTAAACCGAGGTCCGTATGCAAATGCACACAGAAAATCTTGCGCATACATTTAATCCTGTTCTGCTTTTTGTAAGAGTAGGCCATTGTGTGCTGGTTGGAAAAGATGATAAAATCTACAAAACTGTATACACATGGGGATTGGATGTAAAAAAGCACATGAGGGCTTATTCCGTTATTCTCGATATAACAGAATAAAATAAATCAAACAAACAAACAATACTTACTTAATAAAAATGTGCCAGCACCTGATTTTCTGATTGTCTTGGTGTGGAAAACCTGGGAATAAAACAGAAACCTTTATCAGTAGACTGACATGTCACTACCCCCCCCCCCCTCCCTCACACACCCTCCCCCCCCCCCCCCCCCCCCCCCCTGCAGACACACACACAGTAAGTCATTCGGATGAGACTATAAACCGAGGCCCCATGTGCGAACGCACACACAACATCTTGCGCACACATTAAAACCCCGTTCCGCCTTTAGGAAGAGCAGGCCATTGTATGCTGGTAGGTGCGTATGACAAAATTATAAAAAATACTAGCATGCACACAGGTGTCGTGTTCAGACACCATCCCAGAGGGAAAAATAAAATAATGGGTAGGCACTGCACTTGTTGCGACGCGCTCTCCCCGGGAGAGCAGCCCAAATTTCATGCACAGAAATCTGCTGTGACATAAAGTGTTATAAAATAAATAAAATAAAAAATAATTACCTCTGGCACAGTCCTGACTATCTCCTTCCCAGTCCTGTCTTCCAGTGTCTCCACACACCAACCATGCAACTCACAGAATGAATGTGTATGTATACATGTACACAATGTCCGCAACTCACAGAAAGAATGTGTATGCACACATGTACACAATATCCACAACTCTCCCACAAGAGTCCTTCAGATGAGACTATAAACCGAGGTCGTATGTGAATGTACGCAGAACATCTTGCGCACACATTTAATCCTGTTCTGCTTTTCAGAAGAGTAGGCCACTGTGTGCCAGCGGGAACAGATGACAATATTTGCAAAACTGCATGCACATGGGAACTGGATGTAAAAAAAGTACATGCGTACTTATTCCATTAGCCTCAATATAAAAGAATAAATTTACATAACATCTGCAGCATATCACCCCCCCCACCCCCACCCCAACCCAGGTTTGATTCTGGTCGAAATTTTTCTCCTGGAGTTAACATCAGTGCTGACTCCACTCTCCCCAAAAGTCCTTTGGATGAGACTTTAAACCAAGATACACACACACACCACACACACACACACATACACACACAACACACACAACACACACATACATACACACACACACATGGACACACTTGCTGACACATGGACAATGGAACACTGACACATGGACAATGGAACTCTGACACATGGACAATGGAACACTGACACATAGGCAATGGAACACTGACACGTGGACAATGGAACACTGACACATGGACAATGGATCAAAAAAAAATATTTGTTTTTTTTGGGGGGGGGGGCTGCCTCGTCTTCTGTGACGTCCTTGTACTGCTGTTCCCACACCGCTCATTCCAATCTCCACGCTGCAGCCATATCCAGATTTGTTGTCCAAAACCAAAAAACTTGCAAACAGGTTTCAGTCTCAACTGGTGTGTAAAAAAGCCTTGGAAATCACTCTGACCATTCTGAATCTGTCCAGGATGCTGAGGTTCAGTCTCAGCTGGTGTGTAGAAAGCCTTGGACCTCTCTCCGACCATTCTGAATCTCTCCAGGATGCTGACCGCACTGACAACTGTCTGCTTTGAACAAGGGCAGAACTAGGGGTGCACTTCTGACGGCTGCGATTGACGACAATTTGACGACCCGAGTTCGACTCCCGCTCGAGAGGATTTTTCCCCTGGAGTTAACATCAGTGCTGACTCCCCCTTCCCCCCAAAATTGCTGCATTCCAAGTCTAACTAGTTTTCCCGTATCAGTGAAAAAAGTCCTGCCGGACTTAGAGGAACAGACGACATTTACAAAACTGCATACACACGGTAACTGGATGTAAAAAAACAAAAACAAGAGTGCTTATCCCATTATCCTTGATATAAAAGAATAAAATAAATTATAAAAAAAAATAAATAAATAAATAAAGAGGCTAAGCTAACACAGAAAGGACAGGAATTGGGCTTTGGTTTTCTGGGGCTACTAAAGACACTGGCCCTAGGTAGAGCACTTTGTAGGCAGTGGCAGCTTATCTATCCCCACTCCCTGGCTATGACCCCCTTTGGCAACCACAGGCACAAATCCAAGACCACTCAGTCAATAGCGCTATATTTAGCGCACCCTTTCCTTTCACTTAGTTCGAGTGTGGTCAGTTCCCGCTAAAAATAGCACTGCCTGGCCCCATCTGGGCTGGGATGGGATGGATTATTAGCAGCTGAGAGGAGCTGAAAGTGGGGGAAACTGACAGCTGTGCAACCACCAGCCACAACAGATGACCAGCTGTTTAAACAGGGTGCAGCATGTTCTGAAGGACCTTCAGGGAGAGGGAAGCGGTACCAGCGCATGTGTACACACACACACACCACACACACACATGCATGCACGCACAAACACACACAACACACATGCACGCACACACACACAGAGTCACACATACACACACAAACACAACACACACACACAAACACACACAAACACATGCACGCACACAAACACACACACACACGTGCATGCACGCACAAACACACACAGACACAGACAGACACACCCACACACACCTCCCCCTCATTTACACACATACACTATGTCTCTCTTACAGACATGAGATGGAATGCTACCATTACTTCCTCTGCTAGTATCATATTTTACAACTATTACTACTGCTACAGCTACTACTGCTACCATTACCACTCCAACCACTGCTCTACACACACACACACACACACACACACACACACACACACACACACACACAAACACTCGTTCACTCACTGTCACTTTTCCACTTCACTCTAAGGCTCTATCCATATCTTCCTACATGTCACAAACACACACACAAAGAGCAGGGGGGTGGGGGGGGTAGACAATCTGAAAAAAAGGAGAGAAACTCAGAAGAACTGGAGAGCCACAAACACACTGCAGACCTGTCCTTAGTACTGTCAGTCACAGACAGTGCTGGAAAAAGGAGTGCTGTGAAAACCTTGCAGAAACACAAACCATGTGAAGACTGCAGTCCCTACAGAAAAAAATTTCCCAACAGAAGCACAAAGAAGAAAACTTTCATAGAAACTGGAGCAGAAACATGCTAAACTCTGAAAGTCTGAAACTTTCAAAGCTGAGAGGATGCCGTATGAAATCAACAAATGGAGTGACAGTTCTTAAGTAGACAGGAAATGTGGAGAATAGTCAGGACAACGCAAACGATCAACACTCCATACAATGGGATGACAGTCAACCTTTCAAACATGTCGACCACAAAAAGAGAGAACCCAAACCTGTAAAACAAAGTGGGAAAAGGGGAGATAAAACACTGAGTTATCAAATAAACACAATCACCGCCAGGACCTCTGATGAGGGCTCATCCAGGAGCCGAAACTCAAGTCAGGTCAGGCCAAAGGCATGGTTCTTACACAGAAATGCCTACAATGTTGCCACTGAAAGACATTATTTATTTTCATTTCTTTTTTTTTTTATTTGAATCTTTGATAAGTCATTTTCAAAATGATTGAGAAGTTGGTACCTGCACTTGTCTTTCCTCACTACTTTTTCCTAAAAAATAAACACAATTTCTGAAAAGTCACTGAGACTTGGTCTCCTTGAAATGTCACTTTCCCCAGCTGAGTCTACAAGTCATTTCACCAGCTACCAACCGTCTTCAAGGATTTTTAGCCCGAAACAATCAGGTGCTAACAACCCCCCACCCCCCAAAAATCCACAAGTATGTTGTCGAATGTTTTCACATTTCTGATCAATGTTTATTATCTACAGGTATGTTGTTGAATATTTTTCACATTTCTAAACACTCTCTACCATCTACGAGCATGTTGTGGAATGTTTTCCTGTTTCTGAACACTCTTTATCATCTACTCGTTTTGACTCCTGGTCAGCTTTCTGTGAGGTCCTCCATGCTGACATGAACACAGGACTATACCAAGCCACAGTGTGCGCCATCTAGCTGAGGTCACCCACCACAACACCTGTCTGATAACTCACATCTATTCCAAACATTCCCATCTTTGACAAAATAACTTTTTCAAACACGTGGGTAAGGCAAAAGAAAAAGAGAGCATAAGGCTAAACAGACTGAATCCCACAGCACACAAATCCAACTTTACTCAGTCAAGAGTGCTAAATTTAGTGCGCCTTTCCTTTTACCACATCCAAGTGTGGTGGGTTCCTGCTATAAATAACACTAGCTAGCCCCCATCTAGACTGGGATAGATTAATTAGCAGCTGAGATGAGCTGAAAGAGGGGCAAACTGACAGCTGTGATCCAACAATGACTGAGGAATAATTATATTCTTCATAGTCTTCAGAGAAAAAGCAGCTTTAGACAGGTAGGATAAAAGAATAGAGTAGAAACGTCATGAGTGCTACACAACCCTGTTTCTATTTCTACAGTGCTACATAGTCATATACCTCCGTTTAAACCACTGCAGAGTCATGTAGCTAAGTCACACTACCAATCCTATTCAGTCACTGCCGGTACAGTTTCATGTCCACTGTGTGTAGTATTACTATTAAACCAGTCAGGCAGTATGGTTGTGACTTTGGGGGAACAAAGGCCAAATTCAGCAACATCTTTAACGTCACGTGTCAAACAGAGTTTGTCTTTTTCTCTTCTTCACTTTGTGCAGTCAAATATGCTTAGGTTTCAATTACCTTTTCAAACAGACATTTTCTTGAAGACATATAATTTTGATAACAAGGGGTCTAGTCCATTATATCTCATTACGATATACAGCTTTTATCAACATGTTTTAGACTGGCCAGCTTTGCTGGAAGAAGGAAAAATGACACCGCTTAAAGGACTGTCCAGTTTGGCTTTTGTCAAGGGAATCTTGTGCAATGATGGGAGGCCAGGCATGGCTGAGACTACATACTCTATTATGGAAAAAGAAAATGAAGCAGCTGAAGAAAATCAGGAAGACCACTTTAGCTTGCAAACTTCTCGCTGAAAGATGATGATAGTTGTCACTAGGAAAAAATGATTATCACCAGAAAAATAGAGGAGCATGGAGTGAACAGGTAAAGGCATGATTTCCAACTCTGATCAGAAAATGAATTCCCGTAATGAAGAAGCCAACAAGGAGAAAATGAAAGCCAACAAGGAGAAAATGAAAGCCAACAAGGAGAAAATCAAAGCCAACGAGGAGAAAATCAAAGCCAACAAGGAGAAAATCAAAGCCAACAAGGAGAAAATCAAAGCCAACAAGGAGAAAATCAAAGCCAACAAGGAGAAAATCAAAGCCAACAAGGAGAAAATCCAACTTGCAGGTGACTGACTGTCCTGAGGAACATGCTTATTCTGCACACATCTTCTACAGCAGACTGAACTTGAACATGTATAGAGGACATGCAGCTAACAAAAAAGACCGTGTTTTCTACATGGCAGTATATGCCAGTTGAGACCCACATAGGCATATATATGTATATATATATATATATATATATATATATGTATATATATAATATATAGCTATATCTAGATATAGCTATATATATATGTGTGTGTGTGTGTGTGTGTGTGTGTGTGTGCGTGCGTGTGTCTTTACATGTATGCACACGAGAGTGCAAGTCTTCATTGCAGTATGCACAACTGTTCTTGGTGAGAAATGAAAGTCTCATCCAATGTTTTCCTGCAATTACACAATTTTACCTGAAAAAAAAATGCATCCCTATGTTCAAAGCAAATTGCTGACCAAAACACAACCCTGGTGATAAACCCCCACCTCCATAGACCCTCCAGCACCACAGGATCACCCCCTCAGAACTATCAAACAACGACCACAAACCAACCCTCAAGGCATCGCAAGTCCATCCCCCTACCTCCCATTAAGTGGATGTGTGTGTGTGTGTGGGTGAGTGGTGTGTGTGTGTGTATTCAGGTAGTAGTGTGTGTATGCTTGTGCTTGTGCATGTTTGTGTGTACAAACATGTGTGTACACAAACATGACCCCAAACATTTTCCCTGGAGCCTCTGGCCAGGCGCCATTTTTCTTAAGAACACGACAGGAGCTTTCTCGAGCCTGAGCTTGCGGTACTTGCTCTCTTTTAGTGCTCTTGCTTGACGTTTCTGACCATTACATATGGGAAGAGGACGAGCTTTTCAGCTCGGACTTTTCAGCCACCCACATCACTACTGTGGGTCTTGCCCTCATCATGGGGTGAGTAGGTGGTGGTGTGAGGGTGGGGGTGAGGTAGGTAGGTATGAGTGCATGCATGCCTGCGTGCATGTGTGTGCGTAATGATGCATGGGTGAGTGCAAATGTGTGGGGTGGTGACTGCGAACTAAAAAGGACTTTCATGCCTTGAGTGAAGGTTTTGTGAATCCCCATTTAATAACCCTGAAAGAAATGAATCCTGAGTTGCTTTTAGGTGCAAGGGAGTGTGGCTTACCACAGGGGTTCACTGCTGACAAATCTGTCTCTTCAACACTGGTTCTGAAAATGAATTTTGAAGTCTAGCAAAGGAAAAAAATGTATTCGTAGGGTTGTTCTTTTCTCCCTCTCCCTCTCTCTTTCTGAGGGTAGGGTTTTTTTTATAAAACCATTCTGCCTAATCTTCTACCACCAATAAATAAAATTTAGTCATCTATCTCTCTCTTAATCTCTTATGCATCCATAATTCCCAACATGTGTGCTTATATATGCATATATATGCGTATGTGTATATGTGTGTGTCTTTACATGGTAAGGGTCTTTGGGGGTGGGGGAGAGGTTTGTAAACTGGTAAGTTTACAGACATGACTACTGAAATCCATGTGTTGACATTCTCTTCAGACTGATATGTGGATGAAACAAGATGATAATACAGAAGAGAGCTACTCAGATCAGAAACCAAATGAAAGAAATATCCAATGATATGCATCCACTGAAACTTCCTCACAAATGTCACAATAAACAAACACTAAACCTTGTCAAGCATATGCTGACTTTCAGAAAACTGGGCAAGTGTAATGACTTAGAGAACACTGGGAACTACATATGACTTAATTACATACGATTTGGGAAATGTGTTAGAAAAACTGGGAGATGTGTAATAATGACCTGGAAAAAGCCAGTCACAAATCTTTTAAGGAAATACTCAGCAAAGCTTGGCAGAAAGGACTAGTCCCTGCACAGTGAAGTGAAGAAGGCATCGGAGAAAATGAACACAACAGTCTACACTGAGTAAGCATGCAGTCTGATCCTTGTCTGGCTTCCCGGTTACACAAGATTTACTGGGGGGGGGGGGGGGGGGGGGGGGGGGGGGGGGGGGGGGGGGCATGTTTTCTACATTTACAATACTACATGTTATAAGCATATTTAATTCAGAATGCTGCATGGTGATATAATATAGTTTACATTAAAATATACTACAGTCATCATTATACATTCCAGTTTGAAGTATTGCATAATCACAATAACAATGTATCTGACTCTAAAATACTACACTACCATACAAATAAATTAAAAGTGCTACAGTTGTATATCTCTGATAACAAGATCCAATTATGTATCTGGAGTCAAGTGGCATAGTCATGTACTAAGGTTCAAGTGCTACAGTCAAGTATATAGATTCAAGTGGCATAGTCATGTATTACGGTTCAAGTGCTACAGTCAAGTATATAGGTTCAAGTGGCATAGTCATGTATTACGGTTCAAGTGCTACAGTCAAGTATATAGGTTCAAGTGGCATAGTCATGTATAAAGGTTCGAGTGCTACAGTCAAGTATATAGGTTCAGGTGGCATAGTCATGTATTAAGGTTCAAGTGCTACAGTCATGTTTTTTAGGTTCAAAGTGACAAAGAACTGGTGGAATGAAATCCAAGGATATCCCAAGGAAACTGAGCCTAACCGCAACACCCCACGAGCACATTCTAGCCTCCTCAGAAAAACAGTGGCTGATGATGAACTAGAAGAACTGCGACAAAAGAAACTGAGCTGCCATGAACTAAAACAACATGTGTAGTAATATGGTACCAGATCTTAGTAGCACTAAAGTAGAGGTAGGGTGTGTGTGTGTGTGTGTGTGTGGTGTGTGTGTGTGTGTGTGTGTGTGTGCATGTGTGCGTGCGTGTGCCCCATAGACCAGCCTGTTTCTCAGAAAAAGCACCATCAAAACCACTATTTTTTAAATGAAGAAGAAAAAGAAATCAAGCTACAAGCCAGTGACGGCCATTTGGCAGATTTTTACAGCCTCACTCAGTCATCTCCTGAACCTTAACACGAGTTAACAGCTCTCTGCCTATGTCCATCTGGAGGTCAATTTAACAACTCTGTCATCCCTAATATCTTTAGACTGGCATCACTGACCAAAGCTTACTAAGACACAGCCTTGCATTTAAACAGATATCACTTTACAGAGTATCTTTATAAAAATTTAAAAAAAATCTAAACATTCAACAACATACCTGTCAAAATGTCTTGCTCTGTGTGTGTGTGCATGCGTGCATGCATGCGCACATGTTTCTTTGTGTCTGTCTCTGTGTCTGTGTGGGGTTTTTCTTTTTAATTTTCATTAATTTATTTATTTATTTATTTTCAGTCCCTGATTCTTGCTAGCTAAAAACTCCACGACAGAGCTAACAGCTGGTGCCAATGTCCCTCAGACTGCTGGAGATAATTTCTGGTTCATACTGAACAGTCATGTTACTGAGCAGTGCCCAGTCTGACCACACCCTGAAAAGTCATGAATACTTTAGAAAAAAAAAATAATATATATATATCAGCAAGAAATATACTGAAGTATTCAAAACCAGCACTATCTTCAAGGTAACTGAACATTTAATCTATTCAAAAGGATTTTGCAGAACATGAATCTTGACAGTTCCAAAGCATTTTAAATCAGAAAGCAAAGAAACAGAAATGTTTAATGTATACAACAATCCAAATCAACTTGATTTCTAAAGAGAAAAGACTGCCAGATTCTACCACTGATCCAGGGGTAGGCCTCACAGATAAAAAAACAACAACAAAAATCCCCAGAGCACAAGCTGATGTCAGACGTGAGCTGTTCTCAAACTAAAGAGGATTATGTAGGATGATAAAGAATTGAACAGAGGAGAGGAGTGACTCAGTGCACAACACACCAGCAGTTTTGCAACCCAGACTGTACTGACTTTCACACTGACCTAAACAACCCAGACTGTACTGACTTTGGATATGAACACACTGACCTATCAACCCAGACTGTACTGACTTTGGATATTAACACACTGACCTCTCAACCCAGACTGTACTGACCTTGGATATTAACACACTGACCGGTCAACCCAGACTGTACTGAGGACAGAAGGAATCCTGACTATCAGTAAATCTATCAGGATGTCATCAGCTACACACAGACTGTGAACAGTTATACTGAGGACAAAAGGAATCCTGACTATCAGTAAATCTATCATGATGTCATCAGCTATACACAGACTGTGAACAGTTATACTGAGGACAGAAGGAATCCTTGACAACAGGGGAAAGGCCAAAGGGTGGGAGGTGGGGAAGGTTATACAACAAAAACAGTACAAAGAAACAAAATGTACACAGCTGCTTTCTAACAGGTGTATAGCTCTGGGCTCTCTATCTCTCTCTCTTCCCTACCCTCGCATGCATACACATCCACATGTAGTAATCTACTCACACACACACACGCACACACACAACACACATACACACTAACACACATACACTTCACACACATTCTACACACACACATGCACACACACACACATGCACACACACATACACACAAACACACATGCACACACACACATACAAACACACACACACACATCTACACACATATCTACACACACACATGCACACACACATATACACACACATGCACACAAACACACACACATACACACATACACACACACACATGCACACACACACACATACGCACACACACATACACACACACACACACATGCACACACACATACGCACACACACATACACGCACACACACATACACACACACACACACAAACACACACACACACATGCACACACAACACCAGCACCAACTCTACTCCCCCAAAAGTCCCTCGGGGGAGACTATAAACCGAGACCATGTGTGCGAACGCATGCAGAACATCTTGCGCACATCTTAAAGCCTGTTCCATTTTTCAGAAGAGTAGGCCAATATGTGCCATTAGGAACAGATGACAAAATTTACAAAACTGCATACAAATAGGGACCAGCTGTAAAAAATAAAAATAAAAAAAGCAAAAAAAAAAAAGCACACAAGTGTTTATTCCATTATCCTTGAAATAAAAGATTAAAAATAAAAAATAAAATAAATAAAACATACTAACAACAGACGCACAGAGCACTGAAAAATGCGATTAATCCACAGACTTACCTACCACTACCTGAACTGAAGTCACAATGTTAACACAGAAATATCCTCACCTGAAAGGGGGGACTGAGAAAAGGGAATCCCAAACCAATCTATTTTAGCATGAACAGTCTTTCCGATTAGACAATAAGCTGAGGCCCGTGTGCGAACGACACAGAACATCTTACGCACATGTTAAATCCTGTTCCACTTTTCGTAAGAGTAGGCCATTGTGTGCTGGTGGGAACAGATGACATTTACAAACTGCATACATACGGGGACTGGATGTAAAAAAGCATATGATTGCCTATTCCATTATCCTCGATATAAAAGAATAAATAAATAAATGAACAAGGGGGCTTTCAGAACTATCTTACAGCCAACTTCACCTATCAACCCACTGCACACTCTCACCTCTTAGTTCTCTTTTGCTGTAAGTAACGGTTCTCTGAAGTTCAAACTTTCTGCTGGCTCTTTAGGTAGAAATAGCAAAACTTGTTCCAATGCCATGTCTGGTGCTGGATTTCTGCCTATGACAGCTGCTTCTTCACTAAGTCTCTGAAGCCTTTCCTAGGAATGCAGCAGTGACCTTTGCCCTGTTTCAGCTGGCCAAAGAAGACAGCTTCAGTTTTTCCTGTGTCCCCCATCCTTGCTCCATCTTCAGCCCAACCAAGCTGCTGCTGCAGCACTATGGACTACAGACCAGGCAGGTTGCTGTTGCTGCAGCACTATGGACTGCAGACCAGGCAGGTTTGCTGTTGCTGCAGCACTATGGACTCCAGACCAGGCAGGTTGCTGTTGCTGCAGCACTGTGGATTGCAGACCAGGCAGGTTGCTGCAGCACTATGGACTCCAGACCAGGCAGGTTGCTGCTGCAGCACTATAGACTGCAGACCAGGCAAGTTGATGCACTATGGACCGCGGACCAGGCAGGCTGCTGCACTATGGACCGCAGACCAGGCAGGTTGCTGCTGCAGCACTATGGACTCTAGACCAGGGAGGTTGCTGCACTATGGACCGCAGACCAGGCAGGTTGCTGCTGCAGCACTATGGACTGCAGACCAGGCAGGTTGGCTCTGTGAAGAATTTCTTCATTGGTGAGGTTATCTTGCCACTCGACGCCAAGGATGGAAGGAAGAAAGGAAGCGTTGATGGAAGGAAGGAAGGCAATGTTGATGGAAGGAAAAAAGGAAGCGTTGATGGAAGGAAGGAGGGCAGCATTGATGGAAGGAAGGAAGCGTTGATGGAAGGAAACGTTGATGGAAGGAAGGAAGCAAGCTTTGACGGAAGGAAGGAAGCGTTGATGGAAGGAAGGCAGCGTTGATGGAAGGAAGGAAGGCAGCGTTGATGGAAGGAAGGAAGGCAGCGTTGATGGAAGGAAGGAAGGCAGCGTTGATGGAAGCGCTCCAACAGCTTGATCAGCTGACGACAATACAGGACCCAGGTTTCTGAACCATACAACAGGGCAGGGCCGCCACAGCTCTGTGTACTTGGGATTTTGTTGACAGGTTGGGCATTGGTTCTGCCATACATTCTTGGACATATATAGACAGCAACAACAATAACAAACACACACACGCACACAAATGACACAAACACAGACACACACAACACACACACATACACATACATACACACACATACACACACATACCAGACCACAACACACACAAGACACACACACACACACATACACATACCCTCACCTTTCTGCAATTTGACGACCCAATTTCGATTCCTGGTCGAGGAGATTTTTGTCTTGGAGTTAACCTCAGTGCCAACTCCACTCTCCCCCAAAGTCCTTCGGATGAGACTATCCCTGTGTGTGAACGCACGCAGAACATCTTGTGCACACGTTAAATCCTGTTCCGCTTTTCGTAAGGGTAGGCCATTGTGTGCCGGTGGGAACAGATGACATTTACAAAACTGCATACACACGGGGACTGGATGTAAAAAAGCACAAAAGTGCTTATCCCATTATCCTTGATATAAAAGAATAAATCAAATCAAATCTCTCTCACACACACACGCACACACACACACACGCACTCACACACACATGCACACACACACCAGGAGAGACAGGCAGAAGTTTCAACTGACCCCAAACCACACACATACCTTGCCACATGTTGTACTGGCCTGATGGCACAACAGTGACTTACAGTTACAGTGCAGCCAGTATCACTGTCATTGACTGTGATTGAGCTGCTCACTCTGCCGCTGTCTGTCTGTCTGTCTGTCTGTCCATCCATCCTGCAAACACACCAACCTGAGTCACTGACATCTTCAGGGTGAAAAGGATAGTCTTTCTTTTATTTTTTAAATTTTATTTATTATTTTATTTTATACCACTTTATGTCACAGCAGATTTCTCTGCTGAAATTTGGGCTGCTTCTCCAGGGAGAGTGCATCGCCACAAGTGCATGCACCTACCCATTATTTTATTTTTTTCCTCAGGGATGGTGCCTAAACCCCTGTGTGCATGCTGGTTTTTTTTTAATGTTTTTTTTTAGTCATCCGCTCCTACCGGCACAGATCGCCTGCTCTTGCGAAAGGCGGAGCAGGGTTTTAACGTGTGCGCAAGACACTCTGCGTGCGTTCACACACGGGGCCTCAATTTATAGTCTCATCTGAAGTCGATGTCTTGATCAGGTGATGACAATGCGTTTCTTTGTCTGTGAGCAGAAGACTGTATTTGAAACCGAGTGTGTGACAATAGGCAGTTGTTCAATACTTTATGTTTGTCAGTAATAACAGTTTTTCTTGAGATAAATTCTTTATAAAAAGAATAGATAAACACACTAACCTGCGTCACTGACATCCCCAGGGTGAATAGGACAATCTGATGTCTTGATCAGGTGATGACAATGCGTTTCTTTGTCTGTGAACAGAAGACTGTATTTGAGACTGAGTGTGTAACAAAAGGCAGTTGTTCAATACTTTGTTGGTCTGTTTTTCTGAGAGAGCAAGACAGAGAGAGAGAGAGAGAGACAGACAGACAGACAGAGAACATCTTGCCCACACGTTAAATTCTGTTCCGCTTTTTGTAATAGTAGGCCATTGTGTGCCGGTGGGAATAGATTACAATGTTTACACAACTGCATACACACAGGGACTGGATGAAAAAAAGCACATGAGTGCTTATCCCATATAAAACAATAAAATAAATAAATAAAACACACACACACAAACAACAAATGGTGATGATAAACAAAACAAGCAACAAAACAATTGAAACCACTGAAAGTGCCTTACCACCACCATCAATTAAGTCTAGCCAATCCTAACAGGGCAACAACTTGGTAAAGGGAAAGAAGAAACTTCAGCCAATATCCATCACTATGGGAAAAGAGCTGTTGCAATAGCAAACTACACAGGAACAAATATCAAAGATTCTAAAGAAAAGGAAATTATGCGCGCACACACACACACACACACACACACACACACACACACACACATGCACACACACATGTGCACACACACATGTACACACACACACACATGCACACACACATGCATACACATATGTGTTTAAATACTGACACTGTGACAGTTTATATGATTTTGAACGTCGGTTGTGAATAGGTCTTGAAAGTATACACAGACGGATCTGTCTTAGAATGCATTTGTTATAACTGACTTAAAAGATCTGTTTGTATTGGATTTTTTTTTTCAATATTCACATCTGAATTGTTCACAATTTTTATGGCACTAAATTATCTTTCAAATATTTCTCTTGCTATTTACAATGTTGTTTTCTGTGTTGATTCAAAATCAGTTTTACTTGCTCTGAAACATTGGGACTCTAAAATGAGAAAGTATGTTATTATTGAAATCAAGTTTCTTGTGCATTCTCTTGTTTCTAAAGGTAATGGGATAAATTTTTGCTGGGTGTCATCACATTGCAGTGTTTACTGGAGCGAGTTGACAGATTCTCTGGCAAAATGTGGTGCTTCAGAATGTACAAGTAACATAGTGACCAAAAGTATAGGTCTACATTTATCTCCATTTGAAATTATTTATTTCAATTCTTGCAAACTCTATGTATTCAAAGTTTTTTTTAGACCTCACTTAAATCTTTTGTGTTGGCTGTTGCCCACGAAATATAGAAATCATAATTGATAAACTATGTCTAAATGCTTGGAAAACTAACTATTCAAAAAATGTTTTCTGCATCTGTTAGAACTGCTATTATATCAGCCCATCATGTATTGTTTGATTGCCCCGTGCTCATTGCCTCGAATAAAAGCAAAGGGATAGATCTAAGAAAAAAATATGGAAATATCCAAAGTGTTCTGTATGATTCTGAGTCGCATGTCCTAGTATCAGTTGCAGAAAGTATTTGCCAGTCACCAGTAGAACAGTTACTGTAAATGAAATTTTATAAACTTATCATCATCCACTACATTCTTCATCCTTTCAACTTTCCCCTCATCCCCTTTTCAGTACATTCTTGATATGAGAGAAAAGAGAGAGAGGAGAGAGAGAGAGAGAGAGAGAGAGAGAGAGAGAGAGAGAGAGAAGAGAGAGAGAGAGGGAGAGGGAGAGAGAGACAGAGAGAGAGAGTTCAGTATATGTCATTAGTTGTTGTTTTTTTTGGGGGGAGGTTGCATGAGTTCCTTTTAACAAATTTAGAGATAAAACTTTTTTTGACATTTTATTTTAGAATAAGAATAAAGTAACTTCAAATAGGATAAACTTGTCAGAGCTAAATTCCAGGATTTTTTTTATTAAAAGGGAGACACTTGGCCCCAGTGCCCTTGAAGGAAAAAATGTGATTGTCTCCCTTCCTCCAGCCACCTTACAGAGATCAGTACACTCCAGGAGATGATATTAATTTTAGCAGCATTTTTATTTTTGTCTTCTGATCTTTATGCAACTGCACCCCATCAAAATTCGATACCTTCCTATATGGGAGCTGGCACCTAATAAACAGGCCTAATTTTTTTCTAAATAAAAATAATCACCTGTTCCAACCTACCTTAATTTTAACCAGGGAAGGATGCAGAAAGCATATCACTTATTTTTAATGGAGTAACAGAGGGAACCTTCGTAAAAGCCACATTAAAACTCCGACCTTACCCTGTTAATGTCACAGTTGTTTTTCACTCATGAATTATTTTCCATTTTATCAACAAACTCACATGTTGTTCGCCATCTTGTTTTTCTTTTTGCAGTAGGCCTGGGCTAAATGAAAAATAATGGTTGGTCAAAACCGGCCAATCGGAAGCATTGACAGAAAACTTGGTGATTGTTAGGGGTCTAGGCTAATTTTAGTAACTATTCTGAGGTAACATGCACAGCAACAGGCAATAGGCTAGAGCAAGGGTTTAAATATACGAATCTCACAATGGTACTGCCTATAGCCTAATCCACACAAAATGATATTTCTGCAAAGTGGAGATTCGAAACATCAACTGACAATTACACAGAATAAAATATGTGAAGATTCAAATAAACACCTTTAATTAACCACCAGTCAAGTCAAAAACACTAATTATCCTATCAAGGGCAATTACAATACTGACAGACATATTGATACAAATCATAATCCCAAAAGACAAGATAGCTACATTTGATATTGGTATAAACATTCCAAGAAAGCTGTATATAATTGTCATGGGGGGAGGGGGGGGGGGGTTGCATGAGTTAGGGGGTTGCATGAGTTAGTGAGAAATTAGTGAGGAAACTTTTTTCGACATATTATTTTAGAATAAGAATAAAGTAACTCCAAATAGGATAA
>JASPKP010000124.1:70000-79166 GCA_030674155.1 Stramonita haemastoma
GGTGAAAGCCAGAGTCATCTGGAAGCCGTCAGACCGAAGACCATCATCTCCACCAGGACCACCACATCCATCGGTACATGGAACGTCAGGACCATGTACGAGACGGGGAAGACAGCGCAAGTAGCCGCAGAGATGAGGAAATTCAACCTCACCATCCTAGGAATCAGCGAAGCAAGATGGAATGGTTCCAGGCAGAAGCGACTGACTTCCGGGGAGCTGCTGCTGTTCTTGGGGCACGAGCAGGAAAATTCTGCACACACCCAGGGAGTCGCCCTGATGCTTTCCAAGCCAGCACAGGGAGCACTCATCGGGTGGGAGGCACATGGACCAAGGATCATGACAGCCTCTTTCCATACAAAGAAGAAGAGGATCAACATGGACATTATCCAGTGCTACGCCCCAATGAACGACAGCGAGGAGGAGGAGAAGGACGACTTTTATAACAGATTGCAGACCATCATACAAGACAGACCGAAGAGAAACATCATCATCGTAATGGGCGACTTCAATGCCAAGATAGGTAGTGACAACCAGGGATACGAGGAGATCATGGGGCGGCATGGGCTAGGCAAGATGAATGACAACGGGGAGATGTTCGCAGACCTGTGTGCCACAAGCAACCTGGTCATCGGAGGAAGTGTTTTCCCTGCACAGAAGGATACACAAGGCAACTTGGGTGTCTCCAGACCTGTCAACGGAGAACCAGATCAACCACATCTGCATCATGAAGAAGTTTGCGAGGAGCAGACGTTGCTTCGGATAACCATCTACTTGTTGCCCAATTGAAGCAGAAGCTGAAGAGAAATTGGATGGGGGGGATCCAGTCAACGCCAGCGTTACAACATCACGGCGCTGAAGGACAACAGGAAGCAAGAAGAATTTAAGGCCACTCTATCCAACAAGTTCCAAGTCCTAGGAGAGCTGCTTGAAGAGGAGACGATAGAAGAGAGGTGGCAGAAAGTGAAAGAGACAGTGACCTCAACATGTCAGGAAGTACTGGGCCCCAAATCATTCACACACAAGGAATGGATCTCAGCAGCTACACTAGAGAAAATAGAAGGAAGAAGAGAAAAGAAGGTAGTCATCAACAGCAGCAGGACACGATCAGCAAAAACAAAAGCCCAAGAGGAATACACAGAAGCAAATAGGGTTGTAAAGCGAAACATTAAAGCAGATAAGCAAAACTACTTGGAGACCTTGGCAACAGAAGCAGAAGATGCAGCTCACCAGAACAGCACCAAGGACCTGTACTTCATCATCAAGAAGTTATCAGGGAAGTTTGCCAAGCCAGAGAGACCAGTAAAAGACAAGAACGGAGGAGTAATAGCTGATGATGAAGGACAGAAGAACAGGTGCATTGATCACTTCCAGGAGTTACTCAACAGACCAGCTCCTACAAACCCACCAGAGATACTGACAGCCGCAAGCAACCTGCCAATCAAGTGTAGTGCTCCCACAAAGGAAGAGATCCGCAGCGTCATCAAGCAATTGAGGAACGGTAAGTCTGCAGGATCTGACAGCATCCCAGCAGAAGTGCTGAAGGCCAACGTGGAGACCAGTGTGGAGCTCCTCTACCCGCTCTTTGGCAAGATCTGGGAGGAAGAAGAAATAACAACAGAATGGAAAGAGGGTTACCTCATCAAACTCCCCAAGAAAGGCGACCTCAGTTGAGGGATAACGCTGTTGTCCATCCCAGGAAAGGTGTTTAACCCTACCCTGCTGAACCGGATGAAGGACGCAATAGACTCGCATCTCCATGACCAACAAGCTGGTTTCCGAAAGGAAAGATCATGCACGGATCTGATTGCAACACTGCCCATCATCCTGGAACAGTCCCTGGAATGGAATTCGCCACTATACGTTAACTTCATAGACTATGAGAAGGCTTTTGACAGCGTCGACAGACAGACCTCTGGAGACTACTGAGATACTACGGAGTGCCAGAGAAAATCACCAACATCATCAGGAAATCATATGAAGGAATGACCCGCAGAATAGTTCATGGCAGACAGCTCACCAACGCCTTTGAAGTAGATACCGGAGTAAGGCAAGGATGCTTACTCTCTCCTTTGTGTTCCTACTGGCCATTGACTGGGTCATGAAGACCTCAACGGACAAGAAACATAACGGCATCCAATGGACACTTTGGAAGCAGCTAGACGACCTTGACTTTGCGGATGACCTGGCCCTTCTCTCCCACACCCAGCAACAGATGCAGGAAAAGACCAACATCGTTGTGGAGAACTCAGCTAGACTGGGCCTGAACATCAACAGAAGAAAGAGCAAGGTACTCAAGACCAATGCAGCCAATGAGACACCCATCACAGTCCAAGGTGAAGCACTAGAATAGGTGGAAAGCTTCACATCCCTCAGCAACATCATGGACACACAGAGAGGAATGGATGCAGACATCAGAACTTGCATCGGCAAAGCAAGAGCAGCCTTCAAGCAGCTACGAAATGTCTGGGGATAAAGCGACATCAGCATCACCACCAAGACGAGGCTTCTCAACACCATCATCAAGCCAATACTACTGTATGGAGCAGAGACCTGGAGAAACACCATCACCATCATGAAGAAAATCCAGGTCTTCATTAACACCTGCCTCAGGAAGATCCTCAAGATCCACTGGCCAGACAAGATCAACAATGAAGAACTATGGCAAAGAACCAGACAACAGCCTGTTGAGAAAGAAATCCTACAGAGACGTTGGCGATGGATAGGACACACCCTACGGAAACCTGTATCCAGCATCACAAGACAAGCTCTCACCTGGAATCCACAAGGGAAAAGAAAGAGAGGGCAGCCTAGAAAAACCTGGCACCGGGATCTGGATGCAGATGCGAAAAAGATGGGCAAGACGTGGGGACAACTGGAATGCCTAGCCCAGAGCTGAGATGCCTGGAGACAGCTGGCTGGTGGCCTATGCCCCAGAAGGGACCACAGGCAGACATGAGCATCACTAGAATTCCTGATGTCTCAAGTCACAGACCATCAGCAATAGATTTAACCTCAGCATCTCCGACACTTGTCCCTGAATGCGATTGGTCAAGGCATAAAGATACATTGGGCAGTGATCATTTACCTATTATTATAACCTTTAATGACCAGTTATGTCAATGGGATATTACAAAGGACAAAGTTCCAAATATAATTATAAACGTGCTGACTGGGAAAAGTTTAAAGATATTCTCACTTCCTATAATACAAAGTGCATAGATACTCACAAAATAGATCAAATGTATTCTGGCATAGTAAGTATTATACTACAAGCTGCCGATATATCTATTCCTAGATGTCATTCAGTAAAATCTATCAAAGATCTTGGAAATGTCTGGTGGACAGAAGCTTGTGAAGAAGCTTTACATAAAAACATTTAATGCATAAAGCTTTTCTTAAAAACAATTCTCCTGGTAACCATGAAGAGCAGAGAAAGGCTAAAAACCACTCTAACATGGTCATAGCACAAGCTGAAAAAACAATATTGGTCCTCTTTTTGTAGAAGTGAAATTAATAATCATAAAGACATTCAGAAAGTATGGTTAAAATTAAATGAAATGGCAAAAGGTGTGAGCTTGCCATCATGTCCAGTTGTTCTAGAAAACAAACAGTTTCCATCTAGTGCAGAAAAGGCCAAGGCATTTGCTACGATGTTTTCAAATACCATGTGTAAGGAGCGTCTATCAGGTAAACACAGAACATTCAGAAGTGAAGAAGTAAATAATGAATATGTAGACCCAGTGCCTGATAACACTCTTTATATCAATGCTCCAATTACACTCCAGGAAGTGAGGGATGCAATTCTGTCACTTCCTAGTAAGAAAACGTCTGTTGGAGCTGATGCAATTTCCAATGATATGATTAAACACTTGCCAGAAAATTTCATTATGCCACTTCATAAACTTTTTAATAAATGTTGGGTCGATGGTGTCATTCCAGTCCAATGGAAACAGTCCATTGTTGTACCAATCCATAAACAAGGAAATCCCAAGACAGATAAAGCCAGTTAAAGGCCCATAGCATTAATCTCACATACTGGTAAACTCATGGAGAGAGTTGTTCTTGGAAGATTAATATATTTTTGCCAGAAAAATAACATTATTGCAAACAACAAAGCAGGCTTTCAGAGAGGCAGATACGTTATAGTTAATTTAGTTAAACATCCAACATGTATAAAACAACAATTTGTACATAGGAGAAATGTTCTTGCAACGTTTTTTGACATTAATAAAGCCTATGACCAGGTTTGGCATGCAAAATTATTAAGTAAGTTGACGACAATTGGTCTTTCTGGAAACATCTATCATTATATAAAGAGCTTTTTTAGTAATAGATCCATTCAAGTAAAGGTCGGAAATAACTATTCAGATCCTAGATATCTTGACATGGGATTACCACAAGGCTCTGTTACAGCACCAGTTTTATTTAATATCCTGTTATATGATCTTCCTAGGCATTTGTCTCAGAACGTTGTTTTAGTACAATATGCATACAACATATGCATGTGGATGAATGTTACAATGAAACAAAACACATCAAAAAGATTCTCGATTTATATCAAAAAGATACCAAAAAGACCTTGATAGTTTGAATAAGTACATAATTGAACATGGTCTAACAATATCTACTGAAAAAAACGCATATGATGCTTTTTAACAACGGGGGTAATCCGCACAGCTTACCTGTGTTCAAAGTTGAAACTAAGCTAGTTGAATATAAACAAATAGTAAAGTTCTTAGGTGTTTCTCTCACTTCTAAGTTAACTTGGAATGCCCACATTGAATATATCTTAACTAACAGAGGAAAATGTTTCAATTTGCTAAAAAAAAATTGTCCAAAAGCAGTATTGGGGACAAGACTTGCCAATTTTGAAACATCTTTCTACCTCTCTAATTAGATCTAAATTATCTTATGGTCAAGAAATCTTCTTTAGGGCACCTAAGTACTTACTAAAGAAGCTTCAAAGTGTAGAGTGTAAGGCGTATAGACTTGCTTTAGGTGTACCATTTCATGCCTCTGAGCTTGATACGTATAGAGAAATTGGTATATTACCACTTGATGAGTACAGGCAACTTGTATGTGCAAAATACATTCTGAGAAGCTCAACACCCAAAAACTTTGCTTCCCAAGAAATCAAAATTAGGTCTGAAATGAATTTTCCCAAAAGAGCATGACACATAAACTCTTTAATGACAGTTAGCACCTACACCTCTGATCTTTATGAGCATTCCGAAATTTTAAAATGTGTAGACCCACAGAGAGCAGAGTCAGTCTTCCCTGTTTGGGGAATGAAGCGAGCACACTTTGATGTATATTATATCAACATGAAAAAGAATGAGAATCCAAATGTTATGGCAGTTAATGTTCAATCACATGTACAACATCAGTATTCTCATTGCCTAAAAAATTATACAGATGGTTCACTTTTAAACAATAATCAAGCAGGTTCAGCATTTGTTATACCAACACTAAAGATAGAAAAGTCATATTATGTTGGTAAATATCTATCTGGTTTTACAGCTGAACTGATAGCAATATTCATGGCTTTGACTTTCATTTTAGATCATCCATATGGTTTGTTTGGGTTTTTTGCTATATTGCTGTGTGTGGATTCAAAATCAGTTTTATATGCCTTAAAGTCTACAACATAATAAAGCAAACTACTAAACTTATATTAGACATCAAATACCTCATAAATCTGTTACTTTTAAGAGGAATTCATGTTTCCTTTTGTTGGATTCCCTCACCTATAGGATTATTTTCCAATGAGTGGGCTGACAGGGCTGCGAAAAAAGGTGCATGTAATGAAAAGGGGTCTATAGCACTACATGTCCCTCTGTCCATTGCAGAGAGTTATCGGTTGTTAGAAGAGGCATTCTTAAATAAATTTGTAGAAAAGCATGGCAAAACAAGCGGCTTCAACATTCAAATCCAAGTGGGAAGTGTGTAGTTGAATACATTGATCCTTTAAAGATTCATATAAATGCTCTCTCTCTCTCTCTCTCTCTCTCTCTCTCTCTCTCTCTCTCTCTCTCTCTCTCTCTCTCTCTCTCTCTCTCTCTCTCTCTCTCTCTCTCTCTCTCTCTCTCTCTCTCTCTCTAGCCTAGTGGTCAGAACGTTGAGCTGGCAATTTGACGACCTGGGTTCGAGTCTGGTCAAGGAGATTTTTCTCCTGGAGTTAACATCAGTGCTGACTCCTCTCTCCCCAAAAGTCCTTCGGATGAGACTTTAAACTGAGGCCCGTGTGCGAACGCACGCAGAACATCTTTCGCACATGTTAAATCCTGTTCCGCTTTTCGTAAGAGTAGGCCATCGTGTGCTGGTGAGAACAGATGACATTTACAAAATTGCATACACAGGGGGGACGGGATGTAAAAAAGCACAAGAGTGCTTATTCCATTATCCTCGATATGAAAGAATCAATCAATCAATCAATCAATCAATCAATCAGTCTCTCTCTCTCTCTCTCTCTCTCTCTCTCTCTCTCTCTCTCTTCTCTCTCTCTCTCTCTCTCTCTCTCTCTCTCCCCTCTCTGTCTGTCTGTCTGTCTGTCTGTCTGTCTGTCTGTCTGTCTGTCTGTCTGTCTGTCTCTCTCTCTCTCTCTCTCTCTCTCTCTCTCTCTCTCTCTCTCTCTCTCTCTCTCTCTCTCTCTCTCTCTCTCTCTCTCTCTCTCTTTTCTCTTACTTCCTCTCATCCCACCCTCCTTTTTTTCAGAAAATCAAATAATGTTGATCAGAGTCATGCTACAGTGTGGTTTCCAAAGTATTCTGCTTAACTGGAACTATTGCCTTATGTGACTAATAGGTATAATTATCGCCATACCAGAGACTCTTGCAACAGAGCAGTTGTGTTTGTGACCATCTGAATTTTTATTTATTTTGGTAAGAGATTAAAGAATTTTTTTTAATCTATATTCCTCGTCACTGTATCTTATTTGTTTTAGAGCTTTATATGAATAGTTGTATTGTGTAAGTGATACCTATTGATTTAGAAGAAAAAAAAAACAGAAAAAAGGGTGGTGTCTTACTTTATGAAAAATTTATTAAATTGTAATGTATGTGGGTTTCTACTTGATATCTATGTGGTGTATGTTATACAGACAGGACCGGATTGGTCATGTTGTTGATTTCACCACACTTATTATATCATACAAACAGGACTGGATTGATCCATGTCATGTAGGCTACCTGAATATCAACAATGCAACAAACAGAAAAGAAGATATTACAACCATACTGTACAACAGTAGGAATCACTTTTAGGCCCTATTTGTTTTGTCTTGTTGAATCCTGATTTTCTCCAAATATAACAAGATGTTTATCTTTAGAGTTGGTTCTGCCCCAGTAGCATACTTGTCGATCCCACCCTTGAGGCTTGCAGTGGGTAGCGCGGTCGTTGTTGATCCGGGCCTCGACCAATCCAGCATGTTTTCTGTTTCGTTTTTCCCATCATGTCCTTCATGCTACTCGGATAGAACCAACTCTAAAGCTTCCAGGTAAATGAGTAACCATTGGAACATGGAATGTAAGGACTCTGTATCAAACAGGAAGAGTGCAGGAACTCACACATGAATTACAGAGATATAAATGGGACATCCTAGGGCTTGCGAAAGTCAGATGGATTGGCTTCGGAGAAACGGCCACAAGATATGGTACAGTGGAGAAGAGAAACTACATCAACAGGGAGTAGGTTTCATTGTCAGGAAAGAGATTGTGTCAAGCATCATCAGCTGCACACCAGTATCCAGCAGACTCATCTCAATCAGAGTTTCTGCAAAACCCCAGAATCTCATCATCATCCAAGTGTATGCTCCAACATCTGACTATGATGATGACCAGATAGAAGAATTCTATGAAGAACTTGAAAACGTCATCTCCAAAACGCCCAGAAAAGACTTTATCGTTGTGGAAGGCGATTGGAATGCTAAGGTGGGACCTGATGCCTATGAAACCTGGACAGGAACCACAGGACACTTTGGGCTAGGAGAAACAAATGACAGAGGACAGCGGCTGCTGGAATTCGCAAAGAAGACCAAACTTACTCTGGCTAACACACTCCACCCTCACAAGCCATCTAGAACATCAACCTGGCACTCACCAAATGGTCTGATTCACAATCAAAGTGACTACATTCTGTCACCCCAAAGATTCAAATCCAGCATAAACAAGGCAAACACAAGAACATTCCCAGGAGCCGACATTGGCAGTGACCACGACCTTGTACTTACCACCATCAGGCTGAAACTGAAAGCAAAACAACAGCCAAAAAGCCCACGCATAAGATTTGATCTGGAAAAAACTAAAAGACCCAACAGTGGTTGAGATCTTCCAAGCCAACATTGGAGGAAAGTTCGCCACACTCACAGCCATCGACAATGATGTGGACACACTAGCCAACAACATCAAAGAAGTGCTAACGACAGCAGCAGAAGAAACATTAGGAAGAAGCAGAACAAAAAAACAACCTTGGGTGGCAAATGAGGTTCTTGACCTCTGTGACGAAAGAAGAGAGCTTAAGAAACAAAAGTTCACAAGTCAAGAAGCCAACAATAAGTATATGGATAGCCACAAAGAAGTGAGGAAAAAGATGAGAGAAGCCAAAGAAAAGGGGGATAAAAGAACAATGCAAAAAACATCGAAGCTGGAATGGCCCAAAGGGTAACAGCAAAATAGCTTACGACACTCTTGGGAAAACACTAACTAAAACCCCATAGCCTTTAAAACCTCTGTTATTGAAGACAAAGAAGGGAAATTTTTTTTAACGGAAAAAAATGCCATCCTCCAAATAGACAGAATACTGTGAGGGGTTGTATAACTACCCACTACGCCCAAAATACCAACATAGTTTTTGACAAAACCCCCCTGAAAAACCCAAAAATAAAGACCCCCAATACTAAGGTTTTGAAGTAGACACAGCTAAATTTAAAAAATTGAAGAAGGGGAAAATCCCCCGGAATCGATAACATCCCAGTGAACTCATAAAAAAAGGAGGGAATGAAACAGCAAGGCGATTCACCCGAACTTTGTCAGAAGATCCACGAATCAAAGAATGGCCAAAAGAATGGACACAGTCTCTTGTAAAACCCCCGCCAAAAAAAAGGAAAACCCCAAGCAATGTCAGAATACAGAACCATCAGTTCATAAGTTTATCCTGAGGTAATCCCCAA
>JASPKP010001238.1:0-17500 GCA_030674155.1 Stramonita haemastoma
GCATTTACACTTTATAAATGACCTGCAAGTGAATGTGACATCGTTTGAGAACCGTGCGAATTTTCTTCAAACACCTGGGAAAGTTTTGTTCGGTTTTTTGTTTTGTATTTTTCCCCATGCGTGGTATTGGTTTATTTTGTATGTTTCACACTTTTTTTAATTTTTTTATAAAGATAACTCTAAAATCGCTTTAAAACCTTTTATTTCATTGACTTGATCATTATCCATGCATTTTCTTTTGTATGAAACTTTACAACTCCCCAGGTGGGTTTTACTTTTTTTTTCTTTTTTTTTTTTTTGGGGGGGGGGAGGGAGGTGGAGGAGAAGGGGGGTGGAAAATTTTTTGCTGAAAACCCCCTTCCCACAGTGGGTTCAAGCTTCCTTACAATGGGTTCATGTCCATGTTCGGTCTATTCATATGCCACCCATAGGATCTCACTTAATCACTGCAATTGACGCAAAAATTTAAAGCAAATAAAACCACAATTTTTTTGTGTTTGGTGAAAAGATTTATAAACCCACTACAGCGAATTTACCTTGAATTTAACCTCAAGTGAGGGGAAAGGCACTGAACAGATAAGCGCAATGGAAAGTTTTGAAGTCGGCTTACCACCAGTGCCTGTTTTAATCAAGAAAACGGCCGCCATGATAAAAAAGTAACAGCCAATTTTTTTTGGGCGTTTCAACTTTAGTTTGGGCCAGGTTTATATTTTTTGTTTGGATTGGGGGGGTCTTTTTGCTTGTTTTTATGTATTTTATTGACCCATGTATTGAGTGGGAACGGTCTTTTTTAATGGCAGACGATGGCTGTTGTTTTGGTTAATTATGGGTGGTTTTTTTTACCGGTTTCCTCAGCTTGAGCCCTGGTTTATTGGTAGTGATTTTAACGATGCGACCATTAACCAAACATAAGGTAGCTGCATTCAACTTCGAAAAAACGAAACGAAAAGGACAGATGTTTGTTTCATTATGTAAGTAATTCAAACACTGACATTAAGAGAAAGCTACACTGTAGAAATAGAAAATGGTGGTATACAGTCACCTAAAAGCATGTTTGCAGCAAGAGACTGATTTTACTTTGTTTGTGTTTTTTTTTTTGCAATTTCTTTGGTTGCATTTTTGCAGTTTTTGCTTTTGTCTGTGTCCGCCATTTTTTTTTGGATTTAAAGTTATTTAACCTTTTTCCCCATTGCTGTTAAAGAACCTATATTTGAATGTTTATTTATCTTTATTTTTTTTTGCGTTTGGTTTGGAAGGGTTTTTTGTGTTCGTTTTAGTGAGGATTTTTTGTTTGGGGTTTTGGATTTTTTTTTGCGTTTGGATCTTACATCTTGTTGGAGACCAACAAAATGACTCATGTACATAGTAGTTTGTAGACTGCTTTTGTCGCGTAATATTCATATTCAGATCATACTATAAGTATTTATGTAGTGGGTTTGCTCTCCCTCGTGTGGGCCTCCTCCTTCTGTTGTCCCTCTCTCTCTCTTTCTCCTCTTTTCTTCTCTCATCTCTCTCGTCTCTTCTCTCTCTCTCTCTCTCCCCTCTCTCTCTCTCTCCCTCTCTCCTCCCTCCCTCTCCTCTCTCTCTCTCTCTCTCTCCCCCTCTCTCTCTCTCCTCTCCTCACCTCCTCTCTCTCTCTCTCTTTCCCTCTCATCATCTCTCTCTCTCTCTCTCTCTCCCTCTCTCTCTCTCCTCCTCTCCTCTCTCTCTTCTCTCTCTCTTCTCTCCTCATCTCCCTCTCCTTCCTCTCTCTCTCTTTCTGTCTGTCTGTCAGTCTGACACTCATTATTATTATAATATTATATAATATAAATATATATATATATATATATATATATTATTATTTTATAATTTTATATTTCATATTATATATACTATATCAAGCAGTGGGTAGATAGATAAGATATATCAATGAACTACATTTCCCTTTACTTTTCCTTCCTTCCTTCCTTCCTTCCTTCCTTCCTTCCTTCCTCTTCCTTTCAAATTCATCACCGCGGTCAAAACTGACAACTACAAACCCTGTCAGGAAGCAGCAGATTCTTTGCACAACTAAAAATAAAAAAGACAGATAAAAGGTGGAAAAAATAAGAGGATAAAAGAAAAAACAACCCAAGGTGACCAGCAAGGCTGGGATTTCCAGCACTCAGGCTAACCAAGTCTGACCCCTCTCATCCACCCCAATCCCCTGGGCCCCTTCCTTGCCCTCAAACAACTAGAAAACCGCTCATCAGGCACCCTAAAGGGTAGAATCCCCGGCTGGAAAACCGAAACACATAAACAAAACTGACTAAGAGATCAGCAGGAGGGACTTAGCCTACATCATGTTTCTTGATCTTCCCAGATTGAATGTAACCCAGCTGAAGTTGACACTGTTGTTAGGGGGTCTGAGGATTGAGGAGAGGGGGGGGAAGGTGAACATGCACGCACGCACGCACGTACGCACGCACGCATGTCAACCCCCCCCCCCCTATCTAATATCACTTTCTTGTGGATAGACGTTAAAATTGAAGAACACACACACAACACACACAACACACACACACACACACCACACACAACACACACAACACACACACACACATAGAGAGAGAGAGGACAGACAGACAGACAGACAGACAGACAGAGAGAGGGGGGGGGGAACAAAACGGACACTTGTCTACTGAAATAACAGTGCACACTATTGCTGAGAGGACTTATGTATATGTATGTATATGATATATGTATATAATGTATATAATATAATATATATATATATGTTTGTGTGTGTGTGTGTGTGCGTGCGTGTGTGTGCGTGTGTGTGTGTGTGTGTGTGTGTGTGGTGTGTGTGTGTGTGTGTGTGTGTGTGTGTGTTCACACTTTGTGATCGTTTCTGTCCATCCAGACAAACAGTATGAAGACACACCATCAGCAGAAAATCGGAATAAATATGAGATTTGGGGGGGAAAAAATGAATAAAATCTTTTTTTTTTTCATTTCCTTTTCAACAAGAATGGAAAACAATGATGGCTCAGGTGGCATGTCTAGCTAATAGGGACGAAACTAGCAGTGGACTGTCTTGTCTGTCTGTCAACTTGAACACCTTGCAAGAGATGAAGGGGGAAAAAAAGAGATCACCTTGCATATGTTTCTTTATTTCCTGTGTGGTAAAGAGTGGTCTGTGTGTGTGTGTGTGTGTGTGTGTGTGTGTTGTGTGTGTTGTGTGTGTGTGTGTGTGTTGTGTGTGTGTGTGTATGCGCGCGCGGGCCCCTGCAAGCTGGCACGTAATGGGCACACAGAGAGAGCGGAGAGAGAGAGAGAGAGGGAGGGAGAGAGAGAGAGAGGAGGAGAGAGAGGAGAGAGAGAGAAGAGAGAGAGAGAGAGAGAACTGGAGTGGTGGTGGTGTTAATATGATTCCAGAAAGGAACTTTTCTTTTCATTCAGACGTCATAGCTTTAAATAGCAGTGTCTGAATCTGGTTGTCTCTAAAGTTTCCCTGTAAAAGCCCTTAACTGGGGGTGTAAATGGGGGATGGGCTTTGTTTCCTGAGCTGGTATTGCTTGGCAAGCAGGTTGAACGACAGAAGTTAAAGCAATTTTAATTCTTAATGGCATGGTGGTTTGTCCCCTTTTACTGTCTTTATTTCTTTATTTTTTTCCCCTTTTCCTCCTGTTTCTCCTCGTCCACGTTTTCCTCCTTTTCTTCTTCTTCTTCTCTTTTCTTTGGTTTTCTTTTCTGGTTCTGTTCATCTATATGCCTCACTCTCTCCTTCCAGCTGTCTCCCGTCTATCTGTCTCTCTCTTTTTTCTTTTTTTTTTGCTCTCTGTTAAGTGCTACTTTGGTCTGAAATATAATACCAAAAATAATGGAGCACGATTGTGATTTGTATATGAAATGTATACTTTACTTTGATGAAGAGACACAGACTTAAACAGCAGGGAGAATTGTCCTCCATTTGCACCTGTGTGTTGGAAGGGGTGGGGTGGGGTGGGGTGGGGTGGGAAGGGTAGAAGAAGAAACTGCTACAGCTGCAGGTAGAGTGTTTGTAAAAGGCGTGATTACTGTGGTTTTTCATCCTCAAACTACCCAGATGGTGTGTTGCTCATTTTCTTGAAATATCCCGAAGAGAAGAGTTTTGAAAGTGTTATTTTATGATAGATATGCTGTGATTAGCTGAGGTAGTATTCAAGTTCTTGATTGGAGAAAACTTAACTGATGTTTAAAATGGTGAACTAGTTTGCCGTTTGATGCTTATGTCTTTTGCATTCGTATCAGATGGTTTAGATTTGTGTTCTTATTATTTTTTAAAAACATATCGGACTTTTACAACTTTTTTCCCAATATATGCCTTACAGAAATAGGACATTAGTTCTAACTAAACAGTAAAACGTAATTATTGTTACAGAGTTGAATACGTGTGTTTTGATTTGGTTTGCCCCCCAAAAAAGCCCTTCTATAACCTTTTTTTCTCTTGCTTATAGAAAGGTTGTTTTTTAAAAACTCATTATTTCCTAAAGGATTATGTTAAGGAATTTGTTTAGAGAAGAAAAATATTATAAGCTGTTGTTGTAAAATATAAATTCCAATATTCTAGCGGTACCATTTTGATCATACCTGATTTCTGTATCTCTCCAGTAGGTTTTTTTTTTGTTTTGTTTTTTTACTTCTCTCATCATACAGTATTTCTGTGTGTACATTTTCCCATAACTGTTTGTATTCAGAGAACAATGCAAAGCGATGACAGCAGATCAATATTGAAATTGACCAGAATATTGTGACATTGATTTTGGTGTTGGTGAATGTTTTAGAGATTTTCGTTTTCTTGGTGTCTTAGTTTACTGCCAGTTTGGGTTGCTTTCATCACTGTTTTTTTTAAAAATGCATTTAATGGTTTGGGTTTTTTCTTGTGTTTGAGTGGAGGAGCAATGTGGCTTCAAATTCTGCCTGTTTTCTGTGTAGTGGATGTGATGCTGCATCGCCTAAAAAAACCTCTCTGTCCATGCTTCCTAATAAACAGCAACTCTGAAACAGCTTGTGGTTGGAAACATGGCAAAGTGTGTGTGTGCGTGTGTTGCCAATTGAAAGCTGTCCTGTCCTTTTGTCACAGCCATGTCCAGGGTCCTTCTGTTGTATCCTCAGAGTCAGAATTCCACAAGGAGTTATTGGTGTGAGGCCATGGTGAGGTCACTAACCAACAGAGGTCATAGCATACATTACTGCTGGGTTGTTACCTTGTCCTGTAGCACTCAATACCACTTGTAGACTGAAAAAAAACCAACCCAACCCAACTCCACCCTGGCCACTCATGGTTCAGGGAAGATCAACAAACCTTCCCAACTTTCCCTTGTTTTTCCAGCTGGGCTTCAGACTGGCAGGTAGTCAGTGACTTCCAGTTGAGGTTGTGATGGCAGACACTGAGACATCGACACAACGGCCTGCTGTTTGTATCAAGGTCGTCTCACGAAATATATCAAGTCAATGAATTTCTGGCAGTTTAATTCACCAGAGCAGAATACTTGAACAACGACATCAGGACATCTTTAACCATGACTCCAAAGAGACCTCTAGATCTCAGACTCAGTACAGGCCACAAGGGCCTTAACTACCAAATGCAGGTGGAACTCCTCACAGGGTCACACAAAGCAGTGCCCTTGCTAGGATGGCTGTCAGACAGCAGAACATGAGCTGTAGTCCTGCCCGCTACATGAAGCGCTCCTAAAGAAGATCTGGCCTGACTGACCCCTACCACCCCAGTGGCCAAGAAGCTCTATGGAGACTGGGAGGACCTGCAGCGTTCAGATGCCTTCGTCACAAAGAATGAGGTATCCATCTCACGAACGCAAGAAAGGGGGTTCAACAGGCACCCATCAGTCTCGGAAGACTATGGAGTTGCGCTCTAGTCTTTAGAGCACAAAGCCTGGGTACTTTGGAGGGCAAACTGTTACCCATGTACCAGACCTCCCCCCTCTCCACGTCACTGGAGTGGTCCACTGGAAAGACAATCGCCCATACGAGTGGTTCCAGTGCCGTCGCAGGAGCCGCCAGAACGTTGCCATATAC
The DNA here is from genome assembly GCA_030674155.1 of Stramonita haemastoma. Classification (NCBI taxonomy): domain Eukaryota; kingdom Metazoa; phylum Mollusca; class Gastropoda; order Neogastropoda; family Muricidae; genus Stramonita; species Stramonita haemastoma. The sequence continues at coordinate 6,040 of JASPKP010001238.1, forward strand.
AGCTAGCCCCGAGCCGCCCTGGAGACTCCAACTCCCCGATTTTGTCTCAGGGATGGTGTCTAAACACGACACCTGTGTGCATGCTGGGTTTTTTTCTAATAATTTTGTCATCCGTTCCTACCGGCACACAATGGCCTGCTCTTCCGAAAGGCGGAACGGGGTTTTAACGTGTGTGCAAGATGTTCTGCGTGCGTTCGCACAAGGGGCCTCGGTTTATCGTCTCAACCGAATGACTTTGACATTCAGTTCGATTTTTTGGTCAAACTGGGAAGAAAGGGAATCGAACCCAGAACTTAGAGAAAATTATTTCTCATAAATTGTTAATTTTGTTGAGACAATTAAGTATTTGTATTGGTGAGACTGAGCAAGTCACATAGATACACCAGGGTGTAAATTTCAAACCCTGACTGGTATCCCACAAGTCATCTGAATACCATGAAAATCAAAAAAGAAATAAGACAACTGTATCAAGTCTCTTACAAAATATAAGTTGAAGCCTTGATTGACTGAAAGAGGTCAAGGGGCAATTGGTTTTGTTCTTCAGGGGATGGTTAAATCAGTTGTTTTTTTTGCATTGACTGTATCCTAGGCTCTTTATTTTGTATTTTGTACCATTTTATGTCACAGCAGATTTCTCTGTGTGAAATTCGGGCTGCTCTCCCCGGGAGAGCGCGTCACCACAAGTGCAGCGCCTACCCATTGTTTTTTTTGTTGTTATCTTTTTCTTGCATGCAACTGTATTTGTCTCCCTATCAGAGTGGCTTTTTTTTCTAGAATTTTGCCAGGGTCAACCCCCTTGTTGCCGTGGGTTCTTTTACGTGCGCTAAATAGTGATGTGTAACACATGGGACCTCGGTTTATCGTCTCATCCGAAAGACTAGCGCCCAGACCACCACTCAGGGTCTAATGGATGGGGAAAACGTTTTGGGCCCAAACGGGGTACGAACCACCGCACACTACGACCCAGACTTTTTGCTTTCTAGGCAAGGCGCGTTACCACCGAGACCACCGATCCACCTGTTGAGGGCTCTTCATGTTCATTCCCGTCCAGGGCTGAATAGTTGCAGACAGATAAACATGCACTACCCTCAGATGAACTATATTTACAGCCGTCTCTCCACCCCGCTCTCCCATGAGTCTTGTCTTTGTCTATCTGTTTGTCTGTCTGCCCCCCTCTCTCTTCCTCCCTCACTCCTCTCTGTCTGTCTGTCTGTCCCCCCTCTCTCTCCCTCCCTCACTCCTCTGTCTCTCTCTCTCTGTCTCTCTGTCTCTCTCTCTGTCTCTCTCTCTGTCTCTGTCTGTCTGTCTGTCTGTCTGTCTGTCTGTCCGTCCTCTCTCTCTCTCTCTCTCCTCTCCTCCTCTCTCTCTCCTCTCTCTCCTCTCTCTCTCTCTCCTCTCTCTCTCTCTCTCTCTCTCTCTCTCTCCTCTCCTCTCTCTCCTCTCTTACACACACACACGCACACATACACATTGATTCACAAAGATGTTCATAGCCTCTCCCACTGTGTTTTTTCTGGACCTAATATCTTTTTTCAGCCATTATTTTGGGCCCTGTCGTCATGTGTGGCCATAGAAATCGACGTGCTGAGAAATTTAAAACCAGTTTCTGGTCACGTTTAGTACGGGGTTTGCGCAATTGGAAGCCTTAGTTTAAATTTAGTATAGGGTCGCACAATTGTAGGCCTTAGTTTACAACTGATGTCGTGTCCTGTTCGGTATGGGTTTCCCGCAGTTGAAGACCTTAATTAAAAAAAAAAACTGATTTTCTGTCTTGTTTTGACCTGGTTCGCATAGTTGAAGGTATTAGTCTAGTTTCGACGAGAACACCTTCAACATTTTAACATCGCACCTTGAACATTTTAACATCACACCTTTAACATTTTTAACATCACATTTTTAACATTTTTAACATCACACCTTTAACAGTTTAACATCACACCTTTAACATTTTAACATCACACCTTTAACATTTTAAACATCACACTTTTAACATTTTTTAACATCACACCTTTAACATTTTAAACATCACACCATTAACAGTTTAACATCACACGTTTAACATTTTAACATCACACCATTCACATTTTAACATCACACCTTTAACAGTTTAACATCACACCTTTAGCAGTTTAACATCACACCTTTAAGATTTTAGCATCACGCACACGTGACACCCAGCCCCTGAAAGCCCACTGTGTGGTGTTGTCTGCACCAATCAAGAGATCCTCTGTGCGTCCTCCTCAATGATGACAGCACTTCCAAATAAAATTAAAAACCACTCACTTCAAACTGATGGCCGCACAGGCGTTCCTGCCTGCATGCAGACATTTGAAAGAAACTTGAGCTGCTCTCTTGTACAACGATCTATCTATTTATCTATCTGTCTGTCTGTCTGTCTGTCTGTCTGTCTGTCTGTCTGTCTGTCTATCTATCTATCTATCTATCTGTCTGTTTATCTATCTATCTATCTATCTATCTATCTATCTATCTATCTATCTATCTATCTATCTATCTCTACCTATCTATCTATCTACCTATCTATCTATCTATCTATCTATCTATCTATCTATCTATCTATCTATCTATCTATCTATCTATCTATCTATCTATCTATCCCTTAGTCTGGCGACCGTGGGGGGGGGCACCCATGAAGACTTGACAACCAGTTCCCTCCATTCCTCTCCCTGTTCTGTACAACTACACAGTACGAAAGAAGCAAGTTGTTTGTATGTGTCCGGTTAAAAAAAGAAGAAAAAAAAGAAAGACTACGCTTTTGATTTTTGTTTGGTTGGGTTTTCTTTTATAGCTGACTTTACAAATTAAACTCAAACTGGAGGGCCAGGTTTTTTTTCCCCACATGAGAAAAAAAAAACAACAGTTTTGTGAACATCACGATTTTATCATAGCCAAACACATGCTGACGCACACCATGGGCACATTGACTCCATTATGAAAGAAACTTTGAATAATGGCATACAGTTGTGTAAAAATCAGGGCTTCATGATCTCTTGTGAATAAGCACACACTCACACGCGCGCGCGCGCGCGCACACACAACACACACACACACACACACACACTAACACTAACACTAACACTTACACACGCACAACCATACACATACTTACACGCATGCGTACACATGCGTACACCTCTCTCTCTCTCTCCTCTCTCTCTCTCTCTCTCTCTCTCTCTCTCTCTCCTCTTCAGGTGCTGGACAGATTTGGAGCTTTCTTTAAAAACAGTATCGATGCAAACTGATGTAGTCTGGTCATCCACCGAGGTTACGCCCTGAACAGTCTGATCAAGTTCATTATATATATATATATAAACATATATATATATATGTATATATATATATATATATATATATATATATATATATGTATATATATATATACAAGACAGTATTCCAGGGTACTGCTAGACAGTTGCAGACAGGACACACCCTACACCCTACACCCTACAGGACACACCCTACATATGGGTCTTTCCTTTCACCCGAGCCTACAAAAATGGTATGACAACCTGGGCTGGCTAGGCCTATATGCGGCAAGGTCTTTAACCCGAGTCTCTTTTGTTCCCCCTCAGGTTGCTCAAAGAACACTGGATAGTATTGTGCTTGGACAGTAACGAACTGTTTCTTGCTGTAATGCCCCCCCCCCCCCCCCCTTCAGATTGGATTGTGGCGACCTATGAGGATAAACTACATTGACATCTGCGTCAGTTTCTTCTGTCTGCCTTTTGTCTGTCTCTGTTTTCTGTCTGCCCTCTGTCTGTCTCTGTCTCTGTCTGCCTTCTGTCTGTCTCTGTTTTTTTGTCTCTGTCTTTCTCTCTCTGTCTGTCTCTCTGGTAACCCTATTACAGAATCCATACCATGTTGACTACTTAGGCTACAATGAGTTATGTTCTTGATGTATAACGCTGTGTATGTTTGCGCCCAGCCACGCTCAAGCTTATCACAAGAGCCCCACCCTCTCTCTCTCTCTCTCTCTGAGTCTCCCAGGCTCTTTCTCGCAAAGAAAACAGTGTTTTTATCGTCTTTCTTTTAAGCCTTTTTAGATATCTAACCGCCCCCCATCCCCCCATCCCTCCCCAATAGCTTATAATTATTTCTAATATCAAAATGGGACTGTTCATTCAATTTTAACCGAATGTCAAGCGTCTGTTCTGTGCATTTCATTATGAAGTAATGTCAAATTTGGTGCCACGCCTGTTGTGTTGTAAAGTGGTGTTTTTCAAAATGTGGACAGGTTCAACGGAGAAAAAAAACCCACAAAAAACCTAATAAAACCTCCTCCCTAAGTCTGGAAACTCCCTGTGGAAACTTGTACCTTCTCTTTTCCTTCACCAGGTGGGCTTGCCAATGTACACACTGCAAATAGCAAGACAAACGACTCCAAATGTAACCATTCTTTTTGGGTTTGTAAACATGCGAGTCAAGTAAAAACCACCACTTTTCTTCGGGGAAAGTTAAGGACTATTCGTTTTATGTTTGCGGTCTCAACTAAGACTTTATCTTTTCTTATAATCTTTAATTTGCTATTATTTCGGGTCGTGTTTTTGCGTGTGTTGATAGAAAACGATGTGCTGAGCAGATTAGAAAATGATTTGCAGTTATGGTTGGACCAGGTTGGCACAGTTGAGAAACTTAATCCAGTAAGCTATAAGAAAGGTGGAAGGAAGGTGGCAGGATGGTTAAGACGTTCGCCTGCCAATATGTAAACCATGAGTTTCTGGGTTCGTACCCAGCCTCGCCCTTTCTTCCCAGTTTGACGAAAAAATCGAACTGAATGTCAAAAGTCATTCGGATGAGACTATAAACCGAGGCCCTGTGTGTGAACAGCAGGCAGAATATCTCGGCACACGTTAAAATCCCGTTCCGCCTTTCGGAAGAACAGACCATCGTGTGCCGGTAGGAGCAGAATGCAGAATTATAAAAAAACAACCCAGCATGCACACAGGTGTCATGCTTAGACACCATCCCTGAGGGAAAAAAATAATGGGTAGGCGCTGCACTTGTGGCGACGCGCTCTCCCTAGGTGAGAGCAGCCCGAATTTTACACAGAGAAATCTGCTGTGACATAAAGTGATGTAAAAAAAGAAAAAGAAAAGAAAAAGAAAATCCTTTAACTAGCCTACATCACATACCCTGCGCGCGTCTCCCTTGAAGCTCTTTTTGCCTCCTGCAACAAATGCTTAGTTAGTATCTCTAAAAACAGCTGGGAGAAGTGATGGGAGGTTTCCAAAGTGACAAAAAATTAACCTGACCCACAACACATTACAAATGCACCTTGGCCAGTGAGAGATACAACCCTCCCCCCTTGCTGGTAACACAAAGAACAAAGAGCTTCAGGACATCTTCTTCCCTCCACCGCTTGACACCGTCAGAAATGGCTGGGGAAAGCAATGGCATATCCTTGCCGGCTCCTCCTCTCGTGGGCCCTACAGCTTGGTTTGCAGGGTTACTCTGTCGGCCACTACAAACAATACCTCTTGATCAGTCTGGCTTTCTTTTTTTTTATTTTTAAATTCTTCTATATCGAGGATAATGGGATAAGCGCTCTTGTGCATTTTTACATCCAGTCCCCGTGTGTATGCAGTTTTGTAAATGTCATTTGTTCCCACCGGCACACGATGGCCTACTCTTACGAAATTAACGTCTTTACCACAGGAGCCCCCCCCCCTTCCACTCTCTCTCTCTCTCTCTCTCTCTCTCTCTCTCTCTCTCTCTCTCTCTCTCTCTCTCTCTCTCTCTCTCTCTCTCTCCTCTCTGAGAAAGAAGCAACGAGTTTCGACTTTGTAGACATGTGGTGATTTAGCCTGTTGTGCCTAGTGCGGAGTCTTAGAGTGATGATCTGTTCATCTCTTCTGAGATGGTGGTAGTCGTCCTTCTGTGATCTGGGTCGGGCTATTGATTTGATTATTTTTTTGTTTTTCTTTCATAGGGGTTGATGCTGCTTTCGCACACTTCTTTCTTCAAGGTATTGAAATGTACCCCGGTCATGACATCCAATTCCGAGAAACCGTTTTTAGTGTGATATCCTTTCAGCTGTCTGGCCTGGCCGCTTGTGAAACAAAGCACAGAGTGCTAAAACGGGAATAGAACAGAATAGAATAATTGTGACGCTCTACCACATAAGGAGTCGCATTGCACCAGAGGTCAATTTTTTAGTTATTAACAAGTTCTTAATCTGCAATAAAAAGGCTATTCAATACCAAAACAAAAGATTGAAAATCGGACAATTCTGTGCAGAGCTATTATAAATTGAAATGACAGACTGCAGGATGTGACAAAATGAGAAACGGACAAGTTTATTTTCGTAACAAGTTGTCAGAATGAGGGCTTGGGTATTTTCAAAACACATTTAAAAGCAAAAGGAATAAAAATTATGCATTGATATTAATTTTTCATTATAAGGTAGAATAATGGATATAGTTTAATAATCATTCAAAATCTCTAAATTCACAACTTGACCCCCACCTGCCTTTAATGGCTCCTAGCGCAAAACTGGGTAATGTGCTAAGCTACTCATTTCGTGGTGGAGCCTCACAATTAGTTTGTGTTTTTCCGTGCTGGAGTTGATTAGGTCGGTACAAATTCAAAGTGCAGATCAGACCTCAGGACATGAGGCGGCGCTGCCACCCTGGAGACATGTTGATTCGCCATCTGTGGTGCTCCTCTAGTGATCTGTTTGTCTGACTGTCTGTCGGTCCATCTCAGTGTCTCTCTGTCCGTTTAATTGTGTTTTTGTATATCAGTTTCTCCTTCCCTTCCCTTCCCTTCAACTTCCTTCCCTGTGTGTGTGTGTGTGTGTGTGTGTGTGTGTGTGTGTGTGTGTGTGTGTGTGTGTGTGTGTGTGTGTGTGTGTGTGTGCGCGTGCGTGTGCGTATGAGAGAGAGAGAGAGAGAGACAGACAGACAGACAGACAGACAGACAGACAGACAGACAGACAGACAGAGACAGAGAGAGCCCAGCTCCAGCTCCGAAAGGGCTGGCAAACACTGGGTAGGTAGGCTAGTTACTGGTGTCACAGTCCATCCCGTCTTCTCAAAGTTGGTCGTGCATAGGCTACGTCTTTGGTCCTTGACATGGCACTCTGCAGATCGTTCTGGCAGGTAACCTTGGAGATGTTTTCCTTCCTTCCAGCCCTGTGCTGTCAGTGTTTCAAGAGTTTCCCCTTCATTTCGTGGAGGACTAACTGATTGACTGACTGACTGAGTGACTAACTGACTAACTAAATGACTGATTGACTAATTGATTGACTGACTGACTGACTGACTAACTGACTGACACACAAAGTGACTGACGAACTAACTGACTGACTGACTGACTAACTGAGTGACTAACTGACTAACTGACTAAGTGACTGATTGACTGACTGACTAACTAACTAACTAACTTCTTCATATACTCTTTGAGAATTCATTGGGGCTGACTGACTAACTGACTGACCAACTGATTGACTGACTGGCTGATTGACTAAGTGCCTGCCTGACTGACTAATTGACTAACTGAGTGACTAACTGACTAATTGAGTGACTAAGTGACTGACTAAGTGACTGACTGACTGACTGACTAACTGACTACCTGACTGACCAACTTCTTCATAGACTCTTTGAGAATTCATTCGGGGCATCAGACTGAAATTTTCAGGCCTTGTGTCTTACGCAAGTGGAACTTTAGGGTCTTAAGTTCAACAAGATCTTCATACGAAAATACACCATCTACTTTAAAAAATTTTTTGTAAAGGTACAGGTGTACTTTTCGTTACATACCATCGCATTTCAATGTGTAGGAGAGAAAAAGAATTGACACAGTTGCAAAAAAAGTGTAGGCTAACCCATTTCTGCATAGGTTTAGGGGGAAGGGGAGTCTTTTTTTTTCTTTTATAAATCCTCTAATTGTTCATGAGGGACATATATATAAAGTTCGAAAGTACCCGCACAGTTGACATATCATGGTGGAAAAACACAAGTAGACGCGGGGTACTCATTGGGTAATTCCTCTCTTTCTTACCTCACACACGCTCTTTGTTCCCGTTTTCCCGGGTTCGAGTCCGGTCGAGGAGATTTTTCTCCTGGAGTTAACATCAGTGCTGACTCTACTCTCCCCAAAAGTCTTTCGGATGAGACTGTAAACCGAGGCCCCGTGTGCGAACGCACGCAGAACATCTTGCGCACACGTTACATCCTGTTCCGCTTTTCATAAGAGTAGGCCATTGTGTGCCGGTGGGAACAGATGACAAGATTTACACAACTGTATACACACAGGGACTGGATGGAAAAAAAGCACATAAGTGCTTATCCCATTATCATCGATAGAAAAGAATAAAACAAAGATAAATAAATCAAATAAAAAGGTACATACACACTTCCTTGTTGACCCTGTCTCCTTACCCAAAAAGTCTCTGATATTGACAGTCATGTGAATACCGAGGAAAGCACACACACAATCACTGAATCATATCAAGCCACTTTTGTTTTAACCGGAAGGTCAAGCAGGGAGCACAGAGAAGAAATCTGACAACCATGAAATGAGAACAGCATGGCAATACAGAAAGGACACGCATAGTGCGTACCTGGAGCCATCAGATTCCGATACCTGTTTCTATTTGTTTGGTTCTTTTTCCCGCTGATGCTGTGATCCATGATGGCTAAGGAATGATGATAAGCATAGTTCCGACAGGAAGGAGTGGGCGTATAGAGAGAGTACTTACTGCCCGTCATTAGTACAATGCTGTTGCTGCAGGCTGTATGTGACATACTATCTTTCTGTTTGGCTTCTCTCTGTTAAGTGGCTGATGTGGCCTGTCATTTTCCCTAACCTTGTGAAACCGCGTTGGAAAATAAAAACAAAATAAGATGAAATAAAACACACACACACACACACACACACACACACGCACGCACGCACGCACGCACGCACGCACACACACACACACACACACACACACATTCACACACATTCACACACACACACACACACAGTCATATTCATACGCATTATAAATGACAAAACACACACTTTTAGTCACACACAAGCATCTGCTTTTCTTCTTTTCTCCCTGTCTCCCTTCGTCTAATATCACTAATAGTGAAAAGACGTAAAATCTAAAGAACGAACGAACATACAAAAGCCCCACCCACAAAACCTGTTTGTGTCTGTTAAGAGTGCTGCTGTACTGATATTCCCTGTTTTAATAAAAAAAAAATCAAAAAAAAATCTTACACTCCGATATGTTCTCTCGTTCTGTGGATTCCTTCGTGGTTCTGTCTTTTTCTTCTTTTCTTTTCAGTCTTCCTTTCTAATCTGTCTCGGTGTCCTTCGCTCGACACAAAAAGCCAACTCGAGAAATCCACCCCACGTCAATAATGACAGGGCACGGGAGATGATCTTGTGGGTTGGGATATTGATGGGCCATGCTTGATCAAATGCACCAATGAAAAGAATGGACCACTCAGTTCCCAGTCATAATAGAGATGATTTGTTTAATTGTTATTAAAATGATGTGGTGAATAAACAGTGTGTTTTCATTTATCAGTTGCATTATCAGTTTGTTGCTGTTTTTTTGTTTGTTACCACAACAGTTATGGACACTAGCTAACTAGTTCTGGTGGTAATTTGCCTGTTCTTCTACTTAACAGATTGATAGAAATAAACTGGGTTTTTTTTCCTCAGAAGGGTCGCGTCGACGTTCATTGTAACTTCCCAGCTATTCATCAAATGATAATCTGATTTATTTATTTTCATTTTTATTCTTTTATATCGAGGATTATGGGATAAGCACTCTTGTGCTTTTTTACATCCAGTACCCGTGTGTATGCAGTGTTGTAAATATCATCTGTTCCCATCGGCACACGATGGCCTACTCTTACGAAAAGCGAAACAGGATTTAACGTGTGAGCAAGATGTTCTGCGTGCGTTCACACACGGGACCTCGGTTTATAGTCTCATCGGAAGGACTTTGGGGGACAGTGGGGTCAGCACTGATGTTAACTCCAGGGGAAAAAAATCTCCTCGAACGGGAATCGAACCCGGGTCGTCAAATTGCGAGCGCAATGTTCTGACCACTAGGCTATCCGTCCCCCCCCCCCCCCCCCCCATTAACTCCAACAGATAGATTTCATGAAGTTGTATTTACAAACAGCATAAGTAAAACATGATTTTCCATGCATGTCTTAAGTCGAGCATTCCCTTTAATATAGAGAGAATGTGAGGAAAAGACTGATAATTTACACGGTAGGTTTTCATCAGATCATACTCGCGTGATAGTATTTTCACATTCTATTCTTCAGTTCAAACATTTAAAAAAAATATCACCATTGTACTGACGTGGCCTTTAGCTTACTCCAGAAGAGTCTTTAAAATGCGTTGTACAAATTTTTTTTATAAGAACAGACGCGATGATAAGCTTCATATTTTATGACTCTTGTTTATTGAAGACATCACGTTTCTGTTTACTCTCTCTCTCTCTCTCTCCTCTCTCCTCTCTCTCTCTCTCTCTCTCTCCTCTCTCTCTCTCTCTCTCTCTCTCTCTCTCTCTCTCTCTCTCTCTCTCTCTCTCTCTCTCTCTCTCTCTCTCTCTCTCTCTCTCTCTCTCTCTCTCTCTCTCTCTCTCTCTCTCTCTCCCTCTCTCTCTCTGGGGGACGGATAGCCTTGTGGTCAGAACATTGCGCTCGCAATTTGACGACCCAGGTTCGAGTCCGGTCGAGGAGATTTTTCTCCTGGAGTTAACATCAGTGCTGACTCCACTCTCCCCAAAAGTCCTTCGGGTGAGACTTTAAACCGAGGCCCCATGAGCGAACGCACGCAGAACATCTTGCGCACACGTTAAATCCTGTTCTGCTTTTCGTAAGAGTATGCCATCCTGTGCCGGTGGGAACAGATGACATTTACAAAACTGCATACACATGGGGACTGGATATAAAAAAGCACAAGAGTGCTTATTCCATTATCCTAGATATAAAAGAATCAATCAATCAATCAATCAATCAATCAATCAATCAATCAATCGATCGATCTCTCTTGCTGATTATTATTACGATAACAGTTATGGACGCTAATATTGCTGCGAAATAAAGGAATTTGATTTGATTTGGTTTGATTCATATCTCTCTCTTTCTCACACACACACACACACACACACACACACACACACACACACACACACACACACACACACACACACACACACACACACACACACACAGCCAAGTGGTCAGAACATTGCGCTCGCAATTTGACGACCCGGGTTCAATTCCGGTCGAGGAGATTTTTCTCCTGGAGTTAACATCAGTGCTGACTCCACTCTCCCCAAAAGTCCGGATGAGACTTTAAACCGAGGCCCCATGAGCGAACGCACGCAGAACACCTTGCGCACACATTAAATCCTGTTCCGCTTTTCGTAAGAGTAGGTCATCGTGTGCCGGTGGGAACAGATGACATTTACACAACTGCA
>JASPKP010001238.1:22500-25000 GCA_030674155.1 Stramonita haemastoma
ATAAAAAAAAGCGATTACCAACACCACCACTACCAAACGCAAGAACCTAGAGTGACAGGAACACATGTAGTGTGTAGATGTTTTTCATTTTGAACACAATGGACTTACCTTATTAATATGCAGGCATAATTATGTGTTTAAGGGAGAAAAAAAATATGAATAAAAGTACAGCTTACTAGACTTTACAAACGACATGACTTGTTAGACGTTTGAAACGATAGTTTCAAAATTCCTTTTGCCATAACAGACATACAGAATTATTACAAAATGTCCCTCTCCCCACAGCCAGACCTTCATGCAGACAGCGTTTTAAAGGGAGCTAAATCAGGGGAGGTGAAAAGAAGGAAATAATAGTCTTCCATTAATTGCCTCCTACGGTCGTCTGCCACAAATCTTAGGCTAGGCTAACAGGCGTTGACTCATTTCGTCAACAAGATTGGGATCCTGCTAGTGCAATTGAGCAGCTGGGTGACAGTCAATGCGAAAGCAAAAAGTGTGTGAGATTTTGATCTAATAGATCAAAACAGTATGCGAAGTGGAATGTCGAAGAGTTTAGAAATACTTGACAGAAGAGGTCGAGGTTATTAGATCTCATTGGGAAAGCTGGACTTCAACCTTCCCCCCTCTACCAGGTACCGGCTACTTATCATTAAATCTTTTTTTTTCCAGTAAAACAGCTATTTTCTGCAAAAAAGGACTTGATAAAGTTACGTGATAACGATAATAGTAACTTTCTGTGAAAGATGTTACAACAGTGATAACAGTAATAACTATTATCATCATTATTATTTAGCTTGGGTTTGCACAGTATTTTTGGTACGTTTGATGTATAATCCACGACCACTGCTAGGCTTACCTAAACAACTTTGGGGGGGAGGGGGGGGGGGGGGGGGGGCGTTCTCCATCATTTAGATCTAACAGAAGAAAAAACATTTCTCGCCACTGAAACTTGTATACCAAGAAACAAGATTTTGCCTGTTTTAGGTTATTCAGGCGTAGATCAGGCGGCTGTCTAATATAGATCTACGTTTTCGTGACATGATCATTGGGCTGCAGGTTAGCCTTGATTTAAACAGCAAGGATACGCTTCAGGTTCTGAACAGCAAAATCGCTGTACATATTCAATTGACTCCAAAATAATTAACATTGTACAAGTGTTGTATCAGTACCGTTACTTTATTATCTATTTATTATTTATTCTCTTATATTTCGAGGATAATGGAATAAGCACTTATGTGCTTTTTTTTTTACATCCAGTCCCCGTGTGTGTGCAGTTTTAATTTTGTCATCCGTTCCCACCAGCACACAATGGTCTACTTTTCACAAAAAAGTGGAAATAAAATTATCACAGTGATTGAAACAGTTTCATGTTGGCTTTACACTAATCTTAGTCACCGCGTTTGGAAATGTAATCTAAAAACCAAAGACAGTAATGCATACTAGTACACACACACACACACACACACACACACACACACACACACACACACACACACACACACACACACACATACGCACGCACGCACGCACGCACATGCGCGATATATATATATATATATATATATATATATATATATATATATATATCTCGTATGCGCGCACACACGATGTGTGCCAAAGGTTAAACTATTCTAAAACTATCCAGTATTATTCTTCCTCTGTCTGCCCCTTTCCACCGTCATTTTTATGTCATTTTCTCTGCTTATTCAGGCCATTGTTTCCCCTCAATTGATCGTTACAAATTCTACGACCACTAGCCGACAAATTTTGTTTCCTGCTAGTGAGCCATTTTCTTTTGCTCATTCGCCTGGTTTGTTTTGTAAACCACAAACCACCTTTATTTATTTTATTTTATAAATACCATTTAATGTCACATCAGATTTCTCTGCGTGAAATTCGGGTTGCTCTCCAGGCAACAGAATTTTGCCGGGCACAACCTTTTTGTTACCGTGGGTTCTTTTACGTGCATTAAATAATGATGTGTAGGCCTAACATACGGAACCTTGGTTTATCGTCTCATCCGAGAGGCTAGCACCCAAACCACCACTCATGGTCTAATGGATAGGGGAAAAGTTATGGGCCCAAACAGGGTTCAAACCACGGCACACTCCGACCCGGACTTTTCGCTTTATTTAGCAGGAGTGTTACCTCTAGACCACCGATCCACCAGCGCATCCGATTTTCATAAAAGCTTGTTTATTTGTTTATGCTCCACTATTTTGCCTTCGTTTGGAATTGATGATGTGATTATAGTAATACAGATAAAAGAAAAAGCACGATGATCTATACAGCATGTATTAAGGTAGACTTTAATGTAAAAAAGCAACAAAAACCCTAAAAACTACAAACTCCATAACAGAACAAACCTAGAAACAACAACGATCAGGATTCTAAAAACAGACAATCACAAAACAAGTGTAGATTTATTTAGAACAGATAAAAGAAAAACCACGAGGATCTAAACAGCATGTATTAGGGTAGACTATAATGCAAAACAAAA
>JASPKP010001239.1:0-2500 GCA_030674155.1 Stramonita haemastoma
CCAATTGGATCACAACATGAATTTTTGTAGCGAGAAGGACGAGGTTGCGGGGAAAATTTCTGATAACAAAAAATATTTTAAAAAAATATACCGTAACTTAAGGAAGATAGGTGAAGGCAGGTGTGTGTGTGGTGTGTGTGTGTGTGGGGTGTGTGGGTGTGTGTGTGTGTTTGTGTGTGTGGTTGTGTTGTGTGTTTGTGTTGTGCGTGCGGGGCGTGTGTGCGTGTGAGAGACACCACGCACACACGAAACGCGCATGAGAAGAGAGAAAGAAGAGAAAAGAAGAGAGAGAAAGGAGAGAGAGAGAGAGAGAGAGAGAGAGAGAGAGATAGAGAGAGAGAGACAGAGACAGAGACAGAGACAGAGAGAGAATGACAATTATTTTGATGTGTTAAGCTTTACAGCCCATTCACATCGGGAAGGAAATCAAAATAAAAACAATCAAAATCGAACCATAAAACAATTCACATCAAATACATCGCGATTGGAAACCATATCTCGGAAATGTTCGATAGTATGAGAGAGAGAGAGAGAGAGAGAGAGAGAGAGAGAGAGAGAGAGAAGAAGAGAGAGAGAGAGAGAGAGAGAGAGAGAGAGAGAGGAGAGAGAGAGAGAGGGGGAGCGAGAGAGAGAAAACAAGGCAAGGCAAGGCAAAGTATTTTATTCGAGGATAATAGATAAGCACTTGTGTGCTTTTTTACATCCAGTCCCCGCCCTTTTCAGGATACATCAAATTGAGAAGATACTAAACAATAAACTTTAACGCAATAACCAAACAACACCCAAGAATATGAAAAAGGTAATTAAAAAAATTGCACTCGATCAGAAAACAAAATCTGAAGTCACAATAAAAGATTTTGATTATGGAAGAGAAGAAAGCTTAATGGAATGAAGAGCAAACAAGAGAACAAAATGAAATAAACAACTCAAGAAAAAACATCAAACCACCACCATCTGTCAAAAATTATACAGTGATATAAATCATACATTTGGAAAAGGGGAAAATTAAAAAAACTAATATCCTTATTTGAGGGGGGGGGGGAGACATACTACCAATAAAAATATAATTAAAATAAATCAATTATTATCATTATGTTTTTTTTTACATAGAACAATCCTAGATGTTTCAAATAAGAGAGCGAAGAGAGAGAGAGAGAGCGAGGGGGGGGAAGAGAGGGGGGGGAGAGAGGAGGGGGGGAGGGAGAGAGAGAGGGGGGGGAGGGAGGGGGAGAGAGAGAAAGAGAGAGGAGGGAGGGAGGGGGAGAGAGAGAGGAGAGAGAGAGAGAGAGAGAGAGAGAGAGAGGAGAGAGAGGAGAGAGAGAATGAGGAGACAAAGTAACGTGAAGTGTTTTGGAGAACGTGTGTTTGAGAACGCGGTGTTTGAGAACGTGTGTTTGAGAACGCGTGTTTGAGAACGTGTGTTTGAGAACGTGTGTTTGAGAACGTGTGTTTGAGAACACGCCGAACTCCAATTTGACTTCCCCCCAAAAACAACAAACAACAAACCATTTGAAAGAGACTATAAACTGAAATCCTGTGTGCAAATGCACACAGAATATCTAGCACACAACGATAAAACCCTGTTTCGCTTTTCGGAAGGGTAGGCCATTGTGTTCCAGTGAGAATGGATGAGATTTTTTTTGAAACACATGCACACAGGTATCGTGGGTTAAGACATCATCCCCGAAGTCTGAATGTGGCTACCTTAATGTGGGCCAAAAACGGTCACATTAGGCAAAATCTCACCATTGATAAACCTCGAGCTGAGGAACGAAAACAAAAGCGAGATGGTCCAAAGGTCCTGCCAATTGTTCAAGCTTTCAAGGAGGGGGGGAGAGGTTTGTTTGTCAACAGGCCTTCATGACCAGTGGTATGTAAGGAAATCTTATCACACATTTGTGCCTCCCCTCTCTCTCTCTCTAAACCACAAAGGCTTTTAATTCATTACTACAAAACTAATCAGTAACCTCTGTGTGTGTGTGTGTGTGTGTTGTGTGGGTGTGGGTGTGTGTGTGTGTGTGTGTGTGTGGTGTGTGTGTTGTTTGTGTGTGTGTGTTGTGTGTGCATGAGCGGTTCTGAAGTAACTGTCCAAGAAAGACATTTACATTGGGAGTCGTTAGCATGTAGAACGATATACATTGAAAGGACAATATTACTAACCTTTGTATGGAATGAAACAATCTGTGAGAAGATTATCGCCTTCACTTGATCCCGAACTTGTTGGAAGAGGGCAAAGAAGACCAACTGGCGATACAAACCAAGGCAAATCTCAATCGAAAACATGAATTGTGCTCACATTATAACCGAACGGTCTTCTGCGCATGTCACGTACAAAGGGTGGGGATAACTCTGCGCTCAATTGGCAGTAGCAGCAGTTCTTTTATTCGGTCAAAAAAGCCACGAACTTTGACAAACTGGATTTTTTTTTCTAACGGGGTTAACTTCAAAAATTGCGAGTACAATAAACGTGCAGGCATTTGATTCATACACATTTTTTTGA